>CM030186.1:1462734-1505234 GCA_017639675.1 Aplochiton taeniatus | reverse complement strand
TTTTCCTTCTTCCTTCTTGATGTCTCCTCTCAGTGGGTCTTAATGGGAGCAGGTTCTCCTGGTCTCCCCTGGTCTCACCTGGTCTCACCTGGTCTCACCTGGTCTCACCTGGTCTCCCCACAAGCCCCACCCCAATGTTTATCATCCTAACTGAAAGCTTTATAAAAATCCAAGGAAAAGTTGCATTAGTCTGATCTCTAGTTCAGGTAACCTTCAATGACAATTTTTTTTTTAATTGAATTTAAATTAAAACAAACAAAAATGTACCGGGTTCAGCTTCATCAAATAATTCCAGATTGAGGTTCAGCTTCATCAAATAATTCCAGTTTGAGATTCAGCTTCGTCAAATAATCCCAGATTGAGTTCTACTGTGTATAAAATCACAGTTTGTTCACAGCTGTGAATGTCAATGTCCATAATGAGACTGTATATCCAGGTGTTGCCATCGAAGTGTTTCTCACTGGACCTCCTCAGAACTCCGCACAGCTGCCTGCAGCAATCTGTGTCATCGGAGGTTAAAAAATGACCCTCCACACACACACACACGCTAACACACACTCACACACTGACACACTCATTCACACACACACACACACACACACACACACACACACACTAACACACAGTAACACATACACTAACACACACTCACTCTCACAAACTCACACTCACACACACTCATACACTCACACACTCACGCTCACACACACTCATACACTCACACTCACACTAACACACTCCCTCTCACACACTCACACACTCCCCAGCCCCTCCTCCATGCTTATTGAAAGTCTGATCCAGACACACTCTTACTCCCACATCTCAGAGCCTAACCCCTGTCACGGTCTCCTTCCTCTTTCTCCTCCTCCTCTTTCTTCTCCTCTTTCTCCTACTCCTCCTCTACTCCCTTCTTGCTAGTCAGCTACTACTGGGAGGTGATGGTGTTGCTGCTTAAGTTTCTGATCCCTCCTCCTCTTCCTCCACTTGCTCCTAGTAGTGCCTCTGCTGTCCAGGGGAAAAGCTCCAGTGTTGATTCCCTCCTCTTTCTCCTCCTCCTCTTCCTCCTGCTAGTGCTGTCCAGGGGAAAAGCTCCAGTGTACTCCGCGGCTGGCTGCTCCCTGCTGTCTCTCCATTCTACTCTGTCTGGCGTGCTGCACGCCTCACCTACAGTGTGTGTGTGTGTGTGTGTGTGTGTGTGGGTGTGTGGGTGTGTGTGGCGAGTCAGACCTGCGTAGTAAGCCTCATCCTGTCTCCTTTCTTCCCCTCTTCTGCTACCTCTGGTGTGTGTGTGAGTGTGTATGTGTGTGTGTGTGTGAGGGTGTGTGTCTGAGTGTGTGTGAGCGGCCGTGGCTCAATGCGCTAATTGAGAGAGCGTCCGTTGGGGACTCAGTCAGCTCCTCTGTATCAATGCTCCAAAGTCTTCAGTTCAACTGGAGAGACTTGCCTTCCAGATCCCCCCTCACTCTCCTTCTCTCCTCCCCCTTTTTCTTCCAGTACTCCCCCTTTCATTCTCTTTCTCTCTCTCTCTCCTTGCTTAACGATATCTCTCTTTCTTTTATTCTCTCTCTCTTTCACTCTCTCTTTTCTTTCTCTACTTTCACACTTGTCTCTCAGCGTGTCTCCCTCCAAGTCTCCAGGACAACTATTTTTTCCCGTTACCACGGCAGCGGGACTTTGCAGACACCCCCCTTGCAGCTGTGCCTGCAGATAGCACTGCCAAAAAAAACTCTCGCTTTCTTTCCTCTGTTCATTCCTCCCTCTCTCAACATGTTCATTTACTCTTTCTTTCTTTCTTTCTCTTTCTTTCTTTCTTTCTTTCTTTCTTTCTTTCTTTCTTTCTTTCTTTCTTTCTTTCTTTCTTTCTTTCTTTCTCTCTCTTTCGTCCCTTCTCTCTCTGCCGTTCTGTGAAGTCAAACTGGTGAAGACTACTGAGAGTTCATAATCAAAGTTTATTATTATCATTATTAGTATCATATGCACGCTGACAATCGCCTTGCTCCTCAATGTCAATGAGTTCAGCAAAGTCAGATATCCTATCCTTTGAAGGCTCACAGAAACCTCCCTCTTTACAGTCTGCCTCCCAGCTCACCAGCATTGGCAACCCTCTGTTAGTCAGGCAGGTCTGGAGAGAATGGGATGAGAAGGACTTTTTTAAGTCAGACAGTCAAGTCTCGAGATAATTGGTTTACTCTCTGTATGCTTTTTCTATCTCACTTTCTCTTTATTCTTTTTCTCTTTCTCCACTTTATCTTTCCGATACATCCTCCCTTTCTTCTTCCCTTCCCGTCAATATATCCCTAGTTTTTCTTTAAATCTGTTTTTGTCTTCTTATTTCTCTCTCTCCTTAAGAGGCGGTGAGACACAAACGGGAGGAGTGCGAGAGAATAAATGAGCGCGTGCCCAGAATATCGAATAGCTCCAGAAGATTATAACAGCCGCCTCGCCAGCCTCTACATGAATATTGATACATTTTTAGCGGGAGAGTTTTGTGTTATCTTAATTGCCAATTAGATAGTGTGAATGACTTCGGCTAGTCCTCTCTGGCAGGCAAACGATCACAGAAAGTTTTTTTTCCATGCCTCGTTAACTCTGCAGTCACTTATCGGAGTTCCATGCCAGATCCTAATATGACGACCACGGTGGATCCTCCTATTCACAAATTGCTGAGACACGAAATATTTTAATTAGAGTTGAAGCTTAACCTTGAACATAGGGATATATACTGAGACTCTTTTTTTTTGCTTCAAAGTTTACGTGATCCGACGGAATTCACTTTTGGCACTGGATGTAGGCCTACAACCAAGACAGAAATGTATTTACACGTGGCCCATAAAAGTAATCGTGTGTAGGCAACATGAGAAATGTAGGGTTAAAACTATGTTTCACGTGTTCGTAATTAATCAATTAAGACGAAGGGGTTTGTGTTGGTATGGTGGAATGGATTCAATGTCAGATCCAGTGAGCTGTAATATAGAGCCATCTAGCGGTCATTCTCTGAAACTACAGTATTATTTTGTGCTTTGAAAAGAGGCTATGGCGCAGACTCCTGCTCGCCTTCTGGTACAGATTCAGTTTTATAATTTAGATAATTTTACAGTTGCTACATGATCTATAAGTGACATGTCCAAGAAATCGAACACACAACAATAAATATGAAAGTATTTCAATTTCTTTTTAAACTTTGCTTGTTTCTTTTGTTTGTTTTAGGCTGCATCCAATCAATCTGTTTGGATTTACGTCTGTTAACAATCATAGAGAACAGAAGAAAAAAAAGTTAGTAATGTCAGTTTAACGAAATAATAAAGACTAGATCAAAACCGCAAAAGTTCGTTTTAAATATAAGTGCAATCCTTGATGATGGCAAAGGGGTAGGCTCAGGAGTCAGTCTTTAGCGGGGAGGTGAAAGGTCGTCCTCTGGGTTGAAACAGACTTCATCTTTTTCTTCCTCTTCTTCTTCGGAAGAGACGTTGATGTGCTTGTCAAGATAACAGTCTCTGTTAGCAGACAAAAAAATCGTAGTTAAAAACATATCGTAGAGTGGTGTTAAATGTATCTAATACTGTATAAAAATGTCTTCCACATTATATTGATCTTAATGGTTAAAACATGGAAAGCACAAAAGTTGTGAGATATTTTATAATAAATCTCGTTCTTACACTTCTCACACTACAGCACTTAAACAGACTACCACACCCACACACACAGGGACATACTCACACACACCCAGCTGACTGTCTGACAGTAGCTAGGACACCAGCTGAACATACCACGCCAAGCCCTGACAAACACACACACACACACACACACACACACACACACAAACACGTCTAAAAACCTTGTGTACAACACAATGTGTGTGTGTGTGTCTGAGGCCATTCCCAGCCTGAGTCTATGAATAGCATCCTGGGGGTTCACAGACCACATGGGTCAGCAGCAGCTGCTACACACACACACACACACACACACACGCACACACACACACACACACACACACACACACACACACACACACCATTATGGATACCTATACTAAATCATGCAGTCATAAAAACACATATGCAAAGACCATACTCACAAACTTTCTCTCACTCACACACACCCAGAAACTCAAATAAGCAAATAGATTTAGCCAGTAGACATAGTTTGCCTGAACCTAAATCCTTTCCCCTCGTTAATAATGAACAATAATGAACTATAATGAACCATAATGAACTACCACTGCTCCTCTACATGTCTGTGTAATTAACGACGGTGCCAAACGGCCAATTTGCAGCGACGAGCCGCTCCCATGCGCACTGCCGTCGGACGCAGGTGAAACAGAGCTAACAAGCGTGTCCGCTTCTAGTTCAACTCGAGTTGGTTTTGTTGTGTCTGTTGATGGTACCAACAGCCCATTGTGAAAGTAACAGAGCGCAGGATCCACCGCCAACGGTGGAATGTTAATCCCAGTCAGACGAAGGAGACAAAGACCCAACTATAAAAGGCTGTCCGTCAGACTACTGTGTGCTGGGGCCTCACACACACACGCACACACAGAGAGAGAGGTGCTGCTAAATCATAATGTTTTACACAATGGAGGACACAGAGGGGGAGATTAGCAAGCTGTTGACGCTGTGGTTTGCTCTGTTGTCATGACTACAGCCATGCAACGAGAGGACCTGCCGACCAGCGACACACTGCAGGGTTTTCTCTATTGAACATCGACACACTGCTGTTTCATTCAGTCTTATTTAGCAACGTAGCCTTGGTAAACTACTGCATGTGCTGAGGCCTCACACACACACACACACTACCGGATGGTGATTTACAGCGTGAGGACCAGGAGACAAACTGAATACTGCTGTTTCTTTCCTTCTTAGCAACGAGCAACTGGTGTTAGCTTTGATATGACAGACTGTTAACCAAAAAAATAAAAATAAGCAAATATATGAAATATACATTTGTGTTCCAGTCTTTCTCAGCAAAGATCAAAGCTTTGTACATTATTGCACAGGGATTTTAAGCTTTTATATGATATAGACTGTCAATGAAAATGTCTTATGTCTCATACAAAATTAAAATATTTGGTGTCAACTGAGCAAGCAGACATTTGTAAAAAGTTCTTTTGAAAGAGCTTTTATTTCAACATTCACTCAAAAACCGCTCATTCAGACATGACAGCTATAGACAGTTTCAAAACACACATCAACTAAAACAACTAGATGCACTGTACAAAATGTCAACTCTTGCAACAATGCCACCATTGATGTGTCTTTAGTAATGTGTGTGATGGATTTGAAAGCATCACACAAAAAGGATTTTCCTAATTTCTTCCTTTTTTTCTGCTTCAAGCTTTCAGTTTTTTTGTACTATAATAACTTTAAAAGTTTTAGATAAAAAAAATATTAGATTATATCTGGTATTAGAATTCTTTTTAAATTACATTCAGCCATTGCTTCCTTTCTATTGAGACACAATGTTACAATGATCAACGAGATATCTACCAAAACTCTCATCACAGGTCTTCAAAGTTACATTACCATTCTGTCCATAGAATAAGAATGCCCATTCAAATTCTAGGATTGAAGTAATATTGAATTATGCTCAAATCACGCATTTGTATGTGTGTTGCCATGTTGTTATTCCTTTTAGTTCTAGAACTCCATTCCTACTCCCTCTCCTAGCGACCTCTCCTAGCGACCTCTCCTAGCGACGTCTCCTTACTCGTTGATCTCCTCTTCATCGTCTTCAAAGTTGTCGTCCCCGTCATCGGCCGTGGCGTCCTGGTACTGCTGGTACTCTGACACCAGGTCGTTCATGTTGCTCTCGGCCTCGGTGAACTCCATCTCGTCCATGCCCTCGCCCGTGAACCAGTGGAGGAAGGCCTTGCGTCGGAACATGGCGGAGAACTGCTCCGACAGGCGCTTGAACAGCTCCTGGATGGCCGTGCTGTTCCCGATGAAGGTGGCGGCCATCTTGAGGCCTCGCGGCGCCACGTCACACACAGCCACTTTGACGTTGTTGGGGATCCACTCCACGAAGTAGCTGCTGTTCTTGTTCTGCACGCTCAGCATCTGCTCGTCCACCTCCTTCATGGACATGCGGCCTCTGAAGATGGCCGCCACTGTCAGGTAGCGGCCGTGGCGCGGGTCGCAGGCCGCCATCATGTTCTTGGCGTCGAACATCTGCTGGGTGAGCTCGGGCACGGTCAGGGCGCGGTACTGCTGGCTCCCCCTGCTGGTGAGGGGGGCGAAGCCCGGCATGAAGAAGTGGAGGCGGGGGAAGGGCACCATGTTGACGGCCAGCTTCCTCAGGTCGGCGTTGAGTTGCCCGGGGAAACGCAGGGAGGTGGTGACGCCGCTCATGGTGGCCGACACCAGGTGGTTGAGGTCGCCGTAGGTGGGCGTGGTCAGTTTGAGCGTGCGGAAGCAGATGTCGTAGAGCGCCTCGTTGTCGATGCAGTAGGTCTCGTCTGTGTTCTCCACCAGCTGGTGGACGGACAGGGTGGCGTTGTAGGGCTCCACCACCGTGTCAGACACCTGGGCAGAGAGGGAGAGAGAGGGGGAGGGAGAGGGGAAGGGAGAGAGAGAGAGAGAGGGGAAGGGAGAGAGTGTGAGAGGGAGAGGGAGAGAGGACGAGAGGGAGAAAGGGGGGAGAGGGAGAGGAGGAGGGCAGGAGGGAGGGAGAGATGTGTGGGGGGGGGGGGGGGAAAGGGAGAGTGGGAGACACACAGGGACAGAGAGAGAGAGAGGGACAGAGGGAGAGAGAGAGAGGGACAGAGAGAGAGAGAGAGAGAGAGAGAGAGAGAGAGAGAGAGAGAGAGACAGAGAGAGAGAGAGGGACACGGGTGATAAGTGGTAAATATGTTGAGTCAAACATAAAAGCCAAATAGACAGGGATATTGGAAAACCAAACATAGAATCTGATAATTGATCTATATAAAAGGAGAGCAAGGAAGGAAGGAAGGAGGGAACGATGGAAAAGAAACAAAGAACAAAATCCGGAAGGAAGAAAGGCGGGAGAAAAAGGCGGAAGGAAATTAGTAAGAAATGAAGGAAGGAAGTAAAGAAAAAAGCAAACAAAAACGTAACTAACTCCTAATTAAAGAGTGATTCCTTCAAGAGTGAGTCGCTCCTGCCACTGTGTGTGTTGGTGTGTACTTTAGATTAGGGTTAGGGTGTTGGGTTAGTGTTAGGGTGTGTGTTGGTGTGTACCTTAGGGTTAGGGTTTGGGTGTGTTGGTGTGTACCTTAGGGTTAGGGTTAGGGTTAGTGTTGATGTGTACCTTAGGGTTAGGGTGTGTGTTGGTGTGTACCTTAGGGTTAGTGTTGATGTGTACCTTAGGGTTAGGGTGTGTGTTGGTGTGTACCTTAGGGTTAGGGTGTGTGTTGATGTGTACCTTAGGGTTAGGGTGTGTGTTGGTGTGTACCTTAGGGTTAGTGTTGATGTGTACCTTAGGGTTAGGGTGTGTGTTGGTGTGTACCTTAGGGTTAAGGGTGTGTGTTAGTGTGTGCCTTAGGGTTAGTGTTGATGTGTATCTTAGGGTTAGGGTGTGTGTTGATGTGTACCTTAGGGTTAGGGTTAGAGGGTTAGGGTTAGGGTCAGTGTTGGTGCGTGCCTTAGGGTTAGGGTTAGTGTTAGTGTTGGTATGTACCTTAGGGTTAGGGTTAGAGGGTTAGGGTTAGGGTTAGTGTTGATGTGTATCTTAGGGTTAGGGTTAGGGTGTGTGTTGATGTGTACCTTAGGGTTAGGGTTAGTGTTGGTGTGTGCCTTAGGGTTAGGGTTAGGGTGTGTGCTGATGTGTACCTTTGGTGAGGGCATAACGCTGAAGGTGTTCATGATCCTGTCAGGGTACTCCTCACGGATCTTGCTGATGAGGAGGGTGCCCATGCCTGAGCCCGTGCCCCCACCCAGGGAGTGGGTGAGCTGGAAGCCCTGGAGGCAGTCGCAGCTCTCTGCCTCCTTCCTCACCACGTCCAGGACAGAGTCCACCAGCTCAGCCCCCTCCGTGTAGTGGCCCTTGGCCCAGTTGTTGCCGGCACCTGTCTGGCCTGTTCAGAGGAACAGGGGGGTCAGCACAATCCCAGGGGTCGACAGGGGAGTCTCACACACACGCACGCGCACACACACAAGCAAACACCAAATGTAGATTTTTTTTAAATTTTTTTTTACCGAAGATGAAGTTGTCCGGTCTGAAAAGTTGTCCGAATGCCCCAGAACGAACGCTATCCATGGTTCCTGGTTCCAAGTCGACAAGCACTGACCGGGGGACATATTTGTGTGCTGCACACATAGAATTTAAATGGGGTTAAGTGTTAGAATTTAAGTGTTAGAAAGTGTTAGCGCACACTCATGAATAAAGATGTGTGCATGTAATGATTGGATATAAACACACACACTCAAAATAAAATAAGATTTGAAATATTAGGAAACTATTTTACAAAAAAAGCTGGTGTTCTTAAAGGGATAGTTGAACCAAGCTAGGTTATTACTTACCTACCTACTAACCTAAATAACTTATTGGATGTAGAATAATAAGATTGATATTGATCATCTAGTCATCTAGAGTAGGGGTAAGTAGGAACATATCTTTCCCAAAAAGTTTAACTACCCCTTTAATAATTTCTTAAAGTAGATACATATATCTGGATATGTTTGAAAAATAATATTACATTCTTAAAGACACTTTCAGTTTAGAGGGTTGCTAAGCAAGTAAACATTTTATTTCTTCAGATAAAATAAGTGATCATTAATATATATTAAGATACACACACACATATGCATTCTCTCTCTCTCTCTCTCTCTCTCTCTCTCTCTCTCTCTCTTACAGGAGGCCTCGTTGTAATACACGTTGATCCTGTCCAGTTGAAGACACGAATCCCCAACGTAGTCTCCGGCTGGGTTGATGCCATGCTCATCACTGATCACCTCCCAAAACTACACAGAGAACGATAGAACAAAAACACACAGCATTTCAGACTTTACATAATCAAAAGAATTCACTTTTTAAATATCAGAGATAAATTAACAGTTCTTAATTCTTTTACACTTGTAAGAAATGAGAGTTGTGGATTTCCTTTGTGTTAAGAGCAATTTTGGCCCAGCAAAGAAGGTTGTCTAAATGCAGATAATTACAGACAGTCAAAAAGTTTTCTTGGATGACCATGTCTATGAATTGTCAAATTATATATATATATATATATATATATATATATATATATATATATGATTAGAACTGCCCTATGTACATTAAGCATTCTTATTGGATGACCTTTAACCAATCAATCACTGTAGTACAGGAACATTAAACTTTTGAGGCTTTTTTGACAACTCAGGAGAATGCCAAGCAACTGACATTCCTTGAACAGTCACACGGTGAGGCGTTCCATAATGCCACTCCCATACACCGTTATGAGTTTAGGGTGGCGCAGCATGGCGTAGGCCTCTATCAAGTTATCAGACTTTGATTTTGTCAGACTTTGATTGTTTACGTGCAGACGCATGCAACTAAATTCAAACTCCATACAGCTGAATAAAAAGCCACTCTGACAAAAAAAAAAGTTTAGTTTTTTTAAGTCGGCACAAAAAAAAATCGGTTAATATGGACATACCTTGGTCCCAATCTGGTTTCCGCATTGTCCAGCTTGTATGTGAACAATTTCTCTCATTTTTTCTGTGCAGGTGGACGTCCAAGTTGTCAACTAATTATGCTTTAATACTAATGCTGGTTTATGGGTGCGCGTGGGACACTGAACCGGAGCCGCGCTATAAATTCTTCGCCTCTTCAGAAGCGCGTGGCCGTTACCACGCCCAGGGGACACCCTGGACTGCGTCTCATACAAAAATATATTTTCCTAAATGTAGACGTCTTATTTATATCCGCATCTGTTGTTGAAATTAAAGTTATACATTTAAATGTCCTTAAGTATACATTTTACCAACACTGAGGTATTTAAAGAAACCCTAAGATAAATACAATAAAAAGAAGAATTAACGAGAACCAAACACCTTATTTGGAATGGGACGCACCCCAGGACATCCCCAGCAGATGACGCAGCAGTCAGCTGTGCGCGCTGATGAGTTCAAAGCACAGTACAGTGATGCATGCTTCGTATTTAGGATTGGTCGGGTCAAGTCTTTCGGAAGCACCCTCTTCTCTAAAAGACGTAATTTTTATAAATTATGTAAAACTTCTCCAATCAAGAGGAGTGCTATTTCTATATATAAAAAAACCTCCTGTTAGATCAAACATAAAAAATATTTATTATTCATAGAATAAAATATTTTACAATACAGCCTAACAAAAATATCTCTTACAAAACAAATCAATTTAAAGTGCATATTTATATATTCATAACGTCAGGCATGTCCAGCCAGGCAGCTTGGCAGATTTTAGAAAACCTAATTGACACTTTGACCTTATTAAGATTAAAGAGACAATAAAAACATTCTAGAAAAAAACGAAGTAACCACCATTAAGTGACAAACGTTCAAAAAACTGAGTTAAAATTTTGTAGGGCACTGGCAAACACGCATGTCCTAAAGGCTATTACACCTTCTGTTGGCCAATCCAGGTATTACAGGAGCACAAAGTAGAAAACTTTTAGTCATCTCCTATGCGCTGGAGAATGTAGGAGGACCCACACAACAGCAGCTGTCCTGCAAGCCTGGCCAGGTATGTGAAGCTACGCAGGAGAAACCTAAACCACAGGAAACAAAAGAGTATGAGTTCAACAAAAAAGAATAGTAAATATAGAAAAATGTCATTCCAACATTCTTCATGTTTAAAGTTGCCCTAGCATGCTTGGCGATTTAGGAGCATAGGGGCCATTTTTACTCATATTTTTAGCTCGCAAAGTATGGTAAGGAGGGAGGAAAGGAAAGGAAAAAGGAAAGAAGGTGTGTGTGTGTGTGTGTTTTAAAACTCACTTGAGGATGTCTTTGGCCTTGGTGCACCTAATGTCACAGGACAGCGTGTAGATCTCGTACAACGTAGCCCGGATGGTCAGACAGCCCAGAAAGTCTTTAGGGTTCAGCTTGTAAAGGTCGAAGGTCACCTTGGCTATCCCGCCGGTCTTTGTCTGTCCAAGGAAAGGCAGGGCCCGGGCAGAGGGAGAGCGGCAAGGTTTTTAAGAAAAGTACAAATACATTTGAATAAAAACCCATTATGACAACACGGACAGCTCCTATTTCAGACAATAATTCCCCTTTTGACATGCACTAAATGCAATATTATTATTATTATTATATTCAATCAGCAATGATCCGTATTTGAATGGCTGCATTTGGGGATGGGGCCTCATCTATTGTGTGTTTGTTTATTTATGTACAATATGGAAATAGTCTGAGGAGCCAACCTACTGATATGTTGTTTTTACATGTTGACCAATTGAAGAATTCATTGGTTGGTGGAACTTATTCATTTCTGAAGGGCCTCAAAGGGTTAAGTCAGGTTTAACCATCATTAAGGAAATAAGAGTTTTACAGCAGAGACTTATATTTATTATTGAGAGAGAAACACTTTGCAACACTAAATATCCTGGAGAACATTTATAGTGATAACTTTGGTCTAGTAGGAGCCATAATGTAATAGCTAACCCGGCCTGAATCTGGTTTCATTAAACAAAGTGTCCTGCGACCCTCCACTTCCACCCTACCTTTCTGTATTCATGTCCACAAAGCTACTTCTAATGGTGTACGTCCATCCTAAAGTCATTCTGTGCGTCCGTTTTTTCAGTTTCTTTAACCCTGTCTGTCTGTCTGTCTGTCTGTCTGTCTGTCTGTCTGTCTGTCTGTCTGTCTGTCTGTCTGTCTGTCTGTCTGTCTGTCTGTCTGTCTGTCTGTCTGTCTGTCTGTCTGTCTACACCACCCTCTCCACACCTCCACCCTACCTGGCTGTGTACCCACCCCTCCCCTTCCTGCAGCACCATGAGCGCTGTGTTGGGGGGCAGGGACTGAAAAAAGGCCTCCGAGTCCACCACGGTCCCGTCGTCCTCCAGAACCAGGGTCAGGACCCGGCAGCTCAGCAGGAACACACTGACCGTCTGGGGGACAGGAAACAGTGACGGACACTTATTAAAGCATGTATTGTTAACGCTTTCTAAGGGGACAGGAAACAGTGACGGACACTTATTAAAGTATGTATTGTTAACGCTTTCTAAGGGGACAGGAAACAGTGACGGACACTTATTAAAGTAAGATTTACTAACACTTTCTAAGGGGACAGGAAACAGTGACGGACACTTATTAAAGCATGTATTGTTAACGCTTTCTAAGGGGACAGGAAACAGTGACGGACACTTATTAAAGTATGTATTGTTAACGCTTTCTAAGGGGACAGGAAACAGTGACGGACACTTATTAAAGCATGTATTGTTAACGCTTTCTAAGGGGACAGGAAACAGTGATGAACATTTATTAAAGTAAGATTTACTAACACTTTCTAAGGGGACAGGAAACAGTGACGGACACTTATTAAAGTAAGATTTACTAACACTTTCTAAGGGGACAGGAAACAGTGACGGACACTTATTAAAGTATGTATTGTTAACGCTTTCTAAGGGGACAGGAAACAGTGATGAACATTTATTTAAGATTTGCGAAAACCTTCTGAGGGGACAGGAAATAATGACGGACTATTATTACACAAAAAGGTACTGAAAGGGAACAAGAAAGTGAAAGGGGAAAATGTTAAGCTATAACATTTAGGACGGACTGCAATGGGAACGGTTCATTTTAAACTACGGTTCACTAATATCTTCTTAGTGGTAGGAAACGAGGATGGGCAATAAACTACAAATCCATCTTTTTTTGGTTTCTATGAATCACAACCAAGCCACTAAAACAAGTGACCTACCAACTGGATCATGAATACATCCTCTCCTTAATTTGCTTAGGATAAAAGCATTAGATAAAGACCTCGACAGATTAAACACCCCAGTAGTGAAATGTAAGGAATCGTGAAATGTAAGGAATAGTGAAATGTAACCGACTGCAGTCCAGAGCTCCTAGACGTGGCCACTGTCTCTGTCCCTACTCCTCACCTGGTGGAGGAGGTCTTCCAGCGACGCTGCCACCAGGCCCCTCCTTTTACTGCGGCTGGGGGTGCACACCTTATAAGGGCGTGGCTGAGGTGGCGCAGGGAGGGGCAGGAGACGCCTGGAAAAGGAGGTTTGCACTGTGGATACTGACCTGGGAAAAAACAGGTGGAAAAATGTAGTCAAAAATGTTGTGACTGCATCTCAAATCCTTCTTAACTTGGCCTCCTGAGGAGTTGTGTATGAAAGGAACACGTTGTAAAAACTCTGAATTAAACTCTGATTACAGCTTTCAATTTAATCTATGAGGCACGTACAATAAATTTGTAAGATACTTGAATCCTAACTGAAAAAAAGTTGTCCACAGTGATAGATCTTTGCATTCTCTCAACAATTGACATTTCAAATGAACTAAATCACAGAATAACTTAAGATTAATAGTGTATTATTTAGACTTACTTGCGATGGTCTTAGCTGATTATTTGTGGCAGGAATGCTCTTTTATGACTATGATATTTATTTATTTTATCAACTGTAGTTGAGCGCACTATTTTTGTATCACTTTCGTAAGAAAAAGTGATGCTAAATGACTAATGTCATGCAATGCAAAATAAACCTGTCATAACATATTACTGTAATCAAAAAAATACATTTAAAATGTTACTGTTGTAAATGTTCACCATTAATGGTGGGGACATTGGCACTGTAGATTTTTCAAAATTATATAAAGGGGTCATGAATGCTTTCTAAACAGAGAGCTTAAAAAGTGGCCTTTGGTCTAAAATGTTTACCAGATTATCAATGAAAAGGACTCATGCACTGAGCCAAACAAACCTGGTTTATGCCAACTATAGGGTATTATGACTGAGGCTCAGAAAATATCATTATTGAATAAAACAGTTGATAAAACTATTTACTGTTTAGGAACCACTTCATCCAGTAAAGTTAACTGGCATTAAGAGAATTCATTCGAGATTACCCTACGAAGTGACAATCTGCCATTTAAGCAAATATCAGCGGAATTCACAACGTAAGAACTAATCACCTCTTGATCGATTACACCTGCTTGAAATGCACATACTCGGATTTCAATGATCACCTTAGTAGAGTATCTGGTAGAAACGTTTTGGCGTATTCCACACCCGAAGTAATCGATATCGGCGTCATTCTTCCACAGGAAAAAGTATGTGGGGGAAAAAGGGTAAAAGTTTAATTTTCCTATATCGACGATGCGCTGATGAGTCGTAAACGCCGGTCTGTCTAAGGTCCTCAAAACTTCCTTACGCCACGGCAACCTTGTGCACCAAGACTTGTATAAAAAGAGACGCCTAAGACCGAGCCTCTTTATAAACATTGCCTTATCGTGATTGGTTCGCAGTACAAAAGGCAATAGTGACCTAATTCTTAAATGATCAACCTTACGATTAATACAAATATTTACATTTAGGAATGCAAAGCTATTGACAGAAAGCTACAGGTCGACACAAAATTGTTAAAGAATAGCCAAACAGAATGTATTAAGATGCATACAAATACATGAAAGTGATTATGCTCACATTACAATTTTGCACCTTTTTCAGTGGGCCAAGGTCTAAGTGATATTACCAAAGTGGTACATCTTGAGTACAATTTAACTCGAAGGTGTATAATTACGCGCTGTTTAGCTATGCTGCAAATTAAAAATATATCCCATTCTTGAAATATTTCTAGAAAAAATTAGGCAATCAAATGCAAGAATTTTGCCTAAGTAAGCATGACAACTAGTTATACTGTTTCCGCCGGACTTTTATTATAGACGGACCACACAGTGTACTTCAAACTTAGCCCGCCGGTTGAAAGCGTTCGATTCTGAACTTTCTTCACAGGAATTATTGCTCTATAAACCTAAAATGAAGTTCCGAGCAAAAATGATAGATGTTGGGTGTCTAAACCACTTTACTCGTAAGTTATTGTATGACATTTTCATTTAGCGTTCAAGATATATCGCCTACTAACTATTCGTTAGTTAGCTTACTAGCTAACGTTAACTTACTAACGTTAGTTACAAGTCGGATTGTTACAGATGCTGGGGCTCGGGGGCTGTCAAAATAGTGGGCATCAAATTCGAGTGCGCTGTTCATGGACGTGGTGCTGAAAAGGCGAGTTTACTTCGCTTACCTTTGTCATTTCTCTCCTAGGTGTTATCAACACAATTTCTAAACTTACAAAGACGTGCATCCTGCGGCTGACTCCAGCCAACCTGTACTTCGTTATGTCTGGAAAAGTGGCCAGCGGAGGAGTCAGCATGTGGTGCGAATTATCTCAGGTAGCGTAATAGCAACCTTGCCTGTCTATAAAATAGCTGCTTTAAAGTTTAGGCCTCTATTCTGTTATCCATGTGTGATCAATGCCCAATGTTAGCCCCTGGCTGCAGCCTGTTGATAAAGTCTTATCGTCTTAACGTATCACAAATCCAAATCATTTCTAATTGGCTGTGACAAAAACGGCGTTTTCAAAATTGCAGTTTGACACACATTTTCAATATTGGAGTCACTGAGTATGAGTGATACAATTAAAAAAATAAGAACTTCTTGCTAAGACATTGAAAGCCTGCCCTTACAAAATTGAGCTATCAACTTAAATTATCAAAAAAAATTATAAATCAAGTCTATGACAAAGCATACATGCAGGACCCTATGCCCATTCTACTCCCCTTTGACCCCTGAATGACCCTGTGTTGTTCCCTCTCCTCTGCCTGATTGGACCAGCCGGATCACATGACACAGTGAAGTGACGCTAAACAGCCAGTGTTGAACCTGGCTACCTTTTACTCTGCCCAGGCAAACTTCTTTGACGAGTACCAGCTAGAGGGTGTGTCGACGGAGGACAATGAGATTTGTCTGGAGGTGACGCCGGAGAATCTGTCTCGCGCCTTGAAGACGGCACAGAACGCCAAGGCGGTCAAGATCAAACTGACCAAGAAACACTGTCCATGCCTCACCTTGGCTGCTGAGCTGGTGAGAGGAGGCAGCTTAAAGTTGCACAATAGTAGTCTATACAGGTAGCCTAACCTAGGCATAATGTGCTATCAACCTGGGTTAGGGTTAATAGGTAGTCTAGCTTTGGCATAATGTGCCAACAACTTGGTTTAGGGTTAATAGGTAGCCTAACCTAGGCATAATGTGCTATCAACCTGGGTTAGGGTTACTAGGTAGCCTAGCCTAGGCGTAATGTGCTAATAACTTGGGTTAGGGTTAATAGCAGTCTATAGGAAGTCTTAACCCATGCATAATGTGCAAACAACTTGTATTTTTCTTTTTGGTTACATTCTTAGAATATATTTTATTTGTGGTGGTCTTAAAGAACACTCAGTCTTTACAAACAAACAGTTTAAACAGCAACAGATAAAAACATCAGTACTTCTTATCCTGTCATCCACATCGCTCCTTCACCAAACCCTGTGCTCTCTGCCTCCATTATCCCTCCTCATCCTTCACTCTCTGCCTCCATTATCCCTCCTCATCCTTCACTCTCTGCCTCCATTATCCCTCCTCATCCTTCACTCTCTGCCTCCATTATCCCTCCTCATCCTTCACTCTCTGCCTCCATTATCCCTCCTCATCCTTCACTCTCTACCTCCATTATCCCTCCTCATCCTTCACTCTCTGCCTCCATTATCCCTCCTCATCCTTCACTCTCTACCTCCATTATCCCTCCTCATCCTTCACTCTCTGCCTCCATTATCCCACCTCATCCTTCACTCTCTGCCTCCATTATCCCTCCTCATCCTTCACTCTCTGCCTCCATTATCCCTCCTCATCCTTCGCTCCATACCTCCATTATCCCTCCTCATCCTTCACTCTCTACCTCCATTATCCCTCCTTATCCTTCACTCTCTACCTCCATTATCCCTCCTCATCCTTCATTTTCTACCTCCATTATCCCTCCTCATCCTTCACTCTGCCTCCATTATCCCTCCTCATCCTTCACTCTCTGCCTCCATTATCCCTCCTCATCCTTCACTCTCTGCCTCCATTATCCCTCCTCATCCTTCGCTCCATACCTCCATTTTCCCCACCCCCAGCCAACCCTGTCAACAGTGAGTCGTGTGGTGATGCATGACATTCCCGTGGCCATCATTCCTAGAAGACTCTGGAGCGACTTCAAGGAGCCCAACATGCCTGACTTTGACGTGAGTGACTGACAGCTACACGTTTTGATCTACCAGAAAGATAAGGTTATGAGTGAAACGTCAAAGATTCAACCTCTTGAAATGGAATGTTTCTGAAGAGGCTGTAAACTATTGGGGGTTTTGAAGCTTATCGTCTGTTGGGATATATGTAACTGTCATAAATGCTACAGTGCACACTGCATAGTACGGTCTCTAGCAGTTCGATTCGTTGTAGAGTATTTCACTTTTAAATCTTCTTACTTTATGGTAAATGTTTTGGTTGTTCTTTTGATCTTTCAAGGTTAGCATATATCTTCCTCCTTTGAAGATCATGAAGAATGTGGTGGACAGGATGAAAAATCTCTCAAATTTCCTGGTGAGTCTTTTTACAGACAGAAGCATTAACTCCATATTTATATATATACCCACAATTACACGTGACATGCTTTGAACTCAATTCACTTGCCCTTTACTTCAGGTAGCATACCTCTCTATTTCAATAAAGTGTGTGTGTGTGTGTGTGTGTGTGTGTGTGTGTGTGTGTGTGTGTGTGTGTGTGTGTGTGTGTGTGTGTGTGTGTGTGTGTGTGTGTGTGTGTGTGTGTGTGTGTGTGTGTGTGTGTGTGTGTGTGTGTGTGTGTGTGTGTGTGTCAGGTGATAGAGGCTAACCTGAATGGGGAGATGAACCTGAAGATAGAGACAGACCTAGTGTCAGTCACCACTCACTTCAAAGACCTGGGCAATCCTCCATGGGGTTCGTATCATAGCAATGCTAGCATCAGGCATACGTACCATAGCAACACTAGCATCAGGCATACGTACCATAGCAACACTAGTATCAGGCATACGTACCATAACAACACTAGCATCAGGCATACGTACCATAACAACACTAGTATCAGGCATACGTACCATAGCAACGCTAGTATCAGGCATACGTACCATAGCAACATAGTCCTCAATATCACATACAGTAGACCAATCGGACGCATTGCCAATTCTAAGAGCATTTTGACCCCTGGGTGACCTTCAGGTGGGACGTTTACTCTGTTCTTCCTCTCCCCCTCTTCTTCTCTGTCATCTCATTTCCTCTCTGTCCTGTATTCTTTCCCTTTCCTTCCCTCTTCCCCAAACCTTCATCCCTTCCTCCTGTCTCTACCCCCCCCCCTCCCTCCCTCCCCAGGCGATGAAGGCTCCCAACGCCAGGCCCAGGGCCGGGATCCAGAGGCCATGGCCCACACCCGCATCGACATCAGAAAGCTGCAGCAGTTCCTCATGGGTCAACAGGTCAACCCCAGCAAGGCCATGTGCAGTAAGGCCATCAACCCCCCCACACACACATATATACACACACACACACACACTCTAGAGGGAGAGAGAGGGTTCATGTCCGTTAGATCAATAAATTATAGGTAAGGAAAGGGTTAATGATCGTCAGGGCAACGTATTTGGTTCCATGAGGAACCAAACACACACACACACACACACACACACACTAGTTTCATCATTGTTGATTTAAGACAATCACGTCAAGTAAAATGTTTTGAGCTAAAAAAGAAATCTGATTAAGATGTGTTTGTCATCTCTACACCTTCAGTTTTTCTAGAGAAGCAGATGGGCTTAACTTTGGGGACATCTGTTCCACTAACTGAGGAGGAGCCGTTAAACCCTCAGCCATCTTGTTTTCCAGATATCGTCCATAAGAGGATCATCCACCTGATCCTGCTGCATGAAGACGTGTCTCTGCAGTACTTCATCCCTGCTGTGGCCTGAGCGCCAACCCTCCTCCTCCTCCTCTGCCTCCTCTTCCTCCTCCAGACCTTCCTCCTCCTTGGTGTCTCTCTGACTATGGCGACGGCCGCAGAACCAGCTGAACCTCGCTGTAGGATTTGTTTTTCACCTTCTGTGCCATTTGTCGATCTTTCAAACGGAACGCCCCTGTGTGTGAGCGAACGGCGAGTAGGAGCGCCCTGCGTGCTTCCAGGGTCCTCGGCACTGAGCCTGAGAGATGGGATGGAGGGCACACCATGACAGCGTGTGGGACGTCAGACCTGCTGGATAAAGTTGTTACACCTCATTTAACTCTGTCAGCCTTGTTACCAGAGAAAGGCCATCTAGGGCTGGTTAGGATCAGTGTTATATTATAACTGGTCTGTTTAATGTTTAAAGAATGGATTGTAAGATACTTAATAAACACTATGTCACTGTTGATATATTTTGTCTTAAATCAATAAATATTTAATGAAATCACTTATTATTATATATATATATTTTTATATGTATATTTAAAAAGACGAAGCAATTACCGACTGCCTTTTGGCCCTGAAGTGAAACTAGGCCTCTGTGCTCCAAGTAGAATCTAAAGAAAATACAGAACATTTATCTAATAAACTAGGCTACTGTGCTCCAAGTAGAATCTAAAGAAAATGCAGGACATTTATCAATAAATGATGTAATAAACAGTGGCCTTTATATGTGCTTAAGCATAGGATAGAAAGAAAGAAAAATGGCTTTATGCTTACGTTTTCTATTCACAATAACTGACTGTCTCCACCTGCTGGACTTTTACTGTTACTGCATCTCTGACCCATGCGCTTCTCTGTTTTCCTACTGCATGTCCTCCGGGGTGAGCTAGAAGCTGTACCCATTCTCCTCCTGTGTGTCCACACACACACACGCAAAATGACTCACGCAGGCACCTGACAAGAAGTGGACCCAGCACCCAGCAGTCTGTCTATAGAGAGACCACCACCAGACCCAGAGACCAGAGTCTCCAGTACCCAGCAGTCTGTCTATAGAGAGACCACCACCAGACCCAGAGACCAGAGTCTCCAGTACCCAGCTGTCTGTCTATAGAGAGACCACCACCGGACCCAGAGACCAGAGTCTCCAGTACCCAGCTGTCTGTCTATGAAGAGAGACCACTACCAGACCCAGAGACCAGAGTCTCCAGTACCCAGCTGTCTGTCTATGAAGAGAGACCACTACCAGACCCAGAGACCAGAAAATAAACCCTAACTCAACACCCCAACTTATAGAATAGCCTAACTCAAAAGAAAATGAACCCAGTAATCCATCAGGGACAAACACTGTTCAGTTCTAAATTAAATATGTTATTATGTTTGACAGCCAAGGCTGAATGATTAGGCACTGTCAGCGACAGTATTTAATATTTTTACCAACAAACACACACACACACACACACACACACATACACACACGCACACACACACACACACATACACACACACACACATACACACGCAAGCACACACACACATACACACTCACACGCACAAACACAGAGTTGGTTGAACTATCATCGTGGTCTAGATTCCACGTCATAGCGTTTGTAAGTTTTGTGGAACTATTTCAACTATTTCATTGTTAAAGTGTGCTAGTCCAGTGGAAAGAAACACATATCACAAAGTTCTGATAGAATGTGAAGTTTTCATGACATTCAACCATTCAGTGGTCATGAAGAAAAATAAAGGCATTAATGAGTACAACATAGAATCTTTACTTTTTTTAATACTTGTATATTTCTCATTGAATGAAATGTTTAGCTTATGATGTTTGATCTGTTTTTCTCTCCATCCAGCTCAGAGAGGAACTGATCAGGAGAAGACTGCCGGGGGACATCAAACTACGCCTTGGATCCTTCAAAGTGAACAGCACACACACATAGAACCACACTGGATAACACACCCAGTCTGTTATTGATTCAAAGCAACAAATCACATCCACACACACACATAGAACCACACTGGATAATAGATCCAGTCTGTTATTGATTCAAAGCAACAAATCACATCCACACACACACACATAGAACCACACTGGATAATAGACCCAGTCTGTTATTGATTCAAAGCAACAAATCACATCCACACACACACACACACACACACACACACGTCGGTGTCATTTCTGTAAATTCACTGCAATTAGATTGTCTTGTGTTCTTTATAGCCAGCAAAGAGGGAAAGTCAACCAGTTTCTGATACATTTCAAAGGTTTGAAAGGTTTACTTTGATTTTAGTGTTGGTGTGTCATTTTGGTCATGCTGTGAACTGCCGTTTAGATTCATAGTATATTCATAATATAATACATCATAATCAATCTCAGGGTTTGGTCGTTTATTGATCAGGTTGTCTGCAGGAGGCCTTGCTGTGTGCTGAAGAAAGTTATTTGTGTACTTAATCTTGAACCTCTGCCATATGATGGACATTGTAAAATAAGAAGAAAAAAAAATGGAATAGACAAAAAAATTAAAAAGTGTTTGCATTAAAATGTGTCACTTTTAACATCAGAGGTAAAACCAAACCCTACAGTAAAATATGCATAACATCACATTACAGCAATTAGAGTTACTGAGATGACATCATTAAACACTTTGTGAACATTGGAAGGTACATAATGAAATACACTTGATGCAGCTCTTCTCTAGACACTCAAAGCTCTTTGCACTATAGGAGGACTGGGTTAACCTGGATGACCACAGCGGTACTGAACAATACTTAACGCCACTTACGTTGTCAACACCAAATGCTTGCACTTAACTTACAGTCATCTTATTTTTGTTTAACAGTAAATTGTATATTTTAATTACATGAGCTTACTATATGCTTGCAGGAAGAGTGGGAGTAAGAATCCCAATGTACTGGTACTTGTACTTAAATAAACTCTAAATAAACTAAATAAACTCTAGAACTTTAACTCCCTACCCCTGGTCTTCCTCGGGTGCCAACGCAGCCATTCTACGGCAGACCTCCTCACCACCATCGGCTTTAAGAGAAACAGGACCTGTCCCTCCGCTTGCTCCTACGTGAGTGTCTCCAGTCCACACTGTGGATCCCCTGGTCCTTCATCACCAGTGGAGCCTTTCCTCGGGGCCAGGTCTCTCTGGTGGGAGGGGCTGGAGCTCACAGCGGAGGCCAGGGTTTTACAGGAGTTCTTGGTTTTACAGCATCTACTAATGTTTTCGTCACTCTCTCTCAGGTGGGAGAGGCTGGAGCTCAGAGCTGAGGCCAGAGATTCACAGCAGCTCTGTGTAATACTGCCTCCACTTAGTTTATGTGAAATTAAAAAGATGTTTTCGTCACACATTGCTTATTATTTTATTAATGATATATTGTTATTAATGATATATTTTACTATCTTTTTCTTAACACAACAAGATAAGATAACAGAGTAATTGCGCTGACCTCAGTGTCTCCAGTCCACAGGGTGGCAGTCGAGCAGAGACTAGTTTATCTCCTTCGTTCCCAATGGCGCCTTTTCTCAGGTCGATTTCTCTCAGGTTGGAGGACAGTGCGTGGACCAATTCCTCACAGCAATTCCTTCTAGGTTCTCCTTCTTGGTTATTCAGCCTGACATGTCAAAATCAATCAATCACATCATACACATACAGACTTTCCTGTCTCTATAATCGTCCAGTACTTTGAACGAAATAAACTTAACACGCTGATAATTGCATGTAACAACAAATACCATTAGCTTAAAATACTTATTTAACATACAGATTACAAAAGTGTTTAGTCCAATATAGAATTTCCATTAACCACCAAATAAAAAACTGTGTTTGAGTCCTCCTTAGTGATAGGTAATATAAATTAAAAACGTTTACTATGTAAAAATATAGTGTTGTTAGGGGATATAAAAAAGTATGGTGATATCCAAAACATTGACTGCTGCAAGGATTTTGCATTAGTAATTATCATATGAAAAATTCACATTTCTTACACAGCCTCTCTGCAGTTCCACAAGGCAGGAATCCGTCTCCTCCTCCTGTCATCTGGTGTCTTCAAGTCCAACTCATCCAGAACCTCCTCTGACATCTGCAGCAGGTAGGCCAGAACTGAACACTCCATACCCGAGAGGTCCTTCTCTGATCTGTTCTCTGACTTCAGGTACTTTTGGATCTCCTCATGTAGTGAGACATTCATCTCCATCAGACAGGGGAGGGTGTTAGTGCATCTGTCAGCGGAGACTCCGTCCATACTCATCTCCTTCAGGGTTTCTATGACTCTCTCCCTGCTCTCTGGACTGATCTCTGTCTGAGCCAGTATGCCTCCTAAGAGACTCTGGTTGGACTCCAGTGAGAGGCCATGAAGGAAGCGGACAAAGAGGTCCAGGTGGCCATTCTTACTCTGCAGGGCTTTAAACATGGCAGTTTTAAGGAAGTTTGGAAGATTGTTCCAAGTTGTCTGCTCACATTCCTCCTTGTCTTTCTTCTCAAACTCTAAGAATCTCAGCCCCTCCTTATCATGAGTTGTGTAACAATGGAACATGTAGACTGCAGCCAGAAACTCCTGAATGCTCAGATGAACAAAGCAGTAGACTGTTCTCTTGAAGAGCACACCCTCTCTTTTAAAGATCTGTGTGCACACTCCTGAGTACAGTGAGGCCTCTTTGACGTCCAGACCACACTTTTCCAGGTCTTCTTGGTAGAACGTGAGGTTACCTTTCTCCAGATGTTTAAACGCCAGCCTCCCCAGCTTCAGAAGAACTTCTCTATCAGTCTCCATCAGCTCCTGTGGATTCACCTCACCTTTCTCATGATACTTCTGGTTCTTCCTCTTTGTCTGAATGAGCAGGAAGTGTGCGTACATCTCCGTCAGGGTCTTGGGCATCTCTGCTCTCTCATCTCCACTCAACATGTGCATCAGAACTATAGCAGTGATCCAACAGAAGACTGGGATGTGGCACATGATGTAGAGACAGCTTGATGTCTTAATGTGGGAGAAGATTCTGCTGAACAGGCTCTCATTTTCCCTGAATCTCTTCCTGAAGTACTCCTCTTTCTGTGGGTCAGCAAACCCTCTCATCTCTGTCAACATGTCAACACACTCAGGGGGGATCTGATTGGCTGCTGCAGGTCGGGAGGTTATCCAGAGGAAAGCAGAGGGGAGCAGATTCCCCTTGATGAGGTTTGTCAAAAGCACGTCCACTGATGATGTCTGGGTGGCATCAGAAACAATCTCATTGTGTTGGAAATCCAGTGGAAGTCGGCTTTCATCCAGACCATCAAAGATGAAGATAACTTTACATCTTTGAAGCATTTCTGCTGTGACCGTCTTCAATGATGAGTGGAAAACACTTATCAGGCCAAGAAGACTATATTGATCATCCTTGATCAAATTCAGCTCCCTGAATGAAAGCAGAAAGATGAACGTCACATTTTGATTTGCCTTCCCCTCTGCCCAGTCCAGGGTGAACTTCTGCACACAGAATGTTTTCCCAATGCCAGCGATGCCCTTTGTCATAACTGTTCTGATGTTTCTTCCTTGATCAGGTGAGGGTTTAAAGATGTCTTTGGAGTTGATTGCTCTGTCTTGGAAGGTTTTCCTCTTGGATGCTGTCTCAAGCTGCAACACCTCATGTTGGTCATGAACCCCTTCAGTCTCTCCCTCTGTGATGTGGAGCTTTGTGTAGATACTGTTGAGGAGGGTTCCAGTCCCTGCTTCATCAGTGCCTTCCATCACACATTCAAACCTCTCCTTCAGACTCATCCTGTGGATCTTACAAGCTCGCTGCAGAACAACATCCACTGTAAGAAAAGAAACAATAAATATTCAGAATAAAAATACTTTAGCAGAGTGTCTGTTAACAAGCGATGGGTGTGTTCAGTATTAGGTATTAAGTAAAGTTCAATACATCAGTTAAATAGCCAACAAAACAGATAAGATGTATAAAAGTGTATGCTTTATAAAAGCACTGATAACAAAGTCACATGAACCTAATAGATTGTACACCCATTTCAGGCCCACCATGCTACATATTCACATCCACATTAAAACACAGGCCTTCAGAAAACATTTCCCTAAATTATAAATCATAGTGTGACAAAAAACAGCATATTTATATCCTATAAAGTTTCTCACTCCATTAACATTCTTACTGGTATCAAAGCTGGATCTCTTTCTACACTGGGGGCAGCTGTAGTCTCCTGATGGACCAGACTGGTCCCAGTATGAGGTGATGCACTGTCTGCAGAACCAGTGTCCACAGGTGATAGAGACTGGATCCCTCAGAACCTCCTCACACACTGCACACCTGGACTGGACCTCATGCAGAGCAGAACCCCTCCTCATTCTGCAGAGAGGCACACAAATATAAACAAAAGAAATCATATGAAACGGTATGCGGTATGCTATGCGGAAAGCATTTACCTGACGCATACTTTGTTGTGAAGTGAACTGTAAAAACAGTGATGAACCAGCAGTGGAACAGTCCAGAATATTAAATAATGTGTGGATGCATACTCAGACATATTTAACAAAAATGTAAACTCACTATTACTTGTGATTATTTCATCTTTTCACAGGCTGATCAAACTCATAGTTTGATAAATGTAATGTAATTTCCCTTTCAACCCTTTCTAGCCAGGTATATATAAAAATGTTTTCAAGTACAATAATGACTCTATTCACTTACTAAATATGAACATATAGTGAATACAGACGGAGCAATCTGATGGTTTCACGCTGATGCCGTGTCTCTGGATTAATTGGAGGTTAGGTGCCTTGCTCAAGGGCACAGTGTCAGTGGCTCCACATTAGATTTGATATCAGGTACGTACCACTTCCCGCTCCTCTCCTCCAGTAAGACGCACCAAGGTCAAGCTCATAACAGTAGCTTCTTTGAGGCAAAGCTTCAAGGTAAATGCTTTAAACAGCCCCTTTGAGGTCAAGCCTGAAAGGTCAATTCTCTGATGAGTAGTCTCTTTGAGGTCAAGACTTGCGGTCACTACAATCCACTGCACACCTCTGAATGATATAAATCTCTCTTAAGTCCTGATCCTAAGTTGGGTCAAAGGTTATTTCTGAAATGTTAAGGCTTTTTAAAGGACAAGGCTCCCTTTACACACAGACAGCTGGGTAATGGAGACTGGAATGTGGTGGTAACCCTTTGAAAACATAAGCAGGTATTCTAACATCTATACATAGTATAAACTGTTAACTGTGTAAATAAATCTAAAGGGAGAGGATGAGAGAGGAGGAGTCCAAGGGCAGGGTTGTGGAAGGAGAAGCCAGACCTCACAGGACAACAAAGAGGGAGAAATGCAAACTATGAATCAGGAAGAGAGGGATTTTTGTCAGGGGTGTGACTGTGCAGCTTTCTCTAAAAACTTACTTTGTCTCAGGGGACATTGGTTTAATGTTGAACGTAAGAGGCTTGAACATGGACTGGTCACTCTTCAAAGACAGACAGCTGGGTGTTGGAGACTCTGGTCTCTGGGTCTGGTAGTGGTCTCTCTTCATAGACAGACAGCTGGGTGTTGGAGACTCTGGTCTCTGGGTCTGGTAGTGGTCTCTCTTCATAGACAGACAGCTGGGTGTTGGAGACTCTGGTCTCTGGGTCTGGTAGTAGTCTCTCTTCATAGACAGACAGCTGGGTGTTGGAGACTCTGGTCTCTGGGTCTGGTGGTCTGCAGTGCCCCCCTCCTCTCCCCTCCCAGAGAGACTCATGATGACTTGTAACCGGCAACACAAAGATAAACCAAAATGTTCTAAAACATATTTTAAAAACATATTTTTTTGCTGTATTATCTCACTTGACTTTTCCATTGTAGGGTTCTGGGTTTTTATTTAGAAACTGACCTTTAGGCTCTCCTGTCCTGTTCTCTTCTGTCGTCTCTCTCCAGAGCCGGAACTGAAGTGTTTACTGTGTTCTTCCAACAGTATAGGACGCTCCCTTAACAATAGTAATAAACTACTTACCTGCCACGCCAGTTCTTGTAAACGCAGAGCTGGAAAAACAGGATGTGTCAGCAGTGCTGAAGTCCAGGAAATAAAAAAAAGAAAAAGGTGTGGAGAGATGTTTTGACACAGGTTTTGCTTTACGCTAAAGCTTACTATTATTGGTGATTATTTCAGGCAACAATTCAACGTTTTTATTGGTAGATAAAACTCATGTTTATGATCAAGTTTTTATTCTTATTCTATGGCCAGTTATAAATAAATATTGTAATGTGTTTAAGCAAATACATAAAACAGTAGATTATGTTATGATATAGGAGAGTATCATAACTAGTAGCTTGGAGACAACTCTTGAAATGGTCATCCATTAAATGACAGCTATTTTCAGATGAAGTACTTACTAAAATTGTTAACAGTTTCTTTGTGGTTTTCTATAGAAGTGTCCTATATCAACCATTGACAGTATATATGAGCGGACAAAGTGATCGTGACGTCACCCATTGGTTTGTGGACCACCGTTTTGAAGCCTCGAGTTTGGGATTTTGAAAATGGCCATCTTGGTTTCATAGGCCATCGCCATCTTTTTTTTTAAACTTGAAGTGACGACATTGACCTTACTTGGACAAGAGGGTGGGACTGGGGAGGAACTGGAAGGAGAGAGCGGTGGATCTGTGTGAGAGCCCGGTGCTACGTCTCTAAGGTAGCCATGCCCTAAAGTATACCCTGCTTTATCGTCTATTTTACTCTAAATAGGACCATCGTTTACAAAATGAATTTCCTGCTGTATTGAAAAAGACTTGAAACTAGCGATTGAGATGATAAACTCGTAAGGAAAATGTTTACTGATGTAATAAAGTAAGTGAGAAGTAGGGTCATTTTCTCGTAGACTTCCATGCAATGAATAAATTAATAAATAAATAAATAAATAAATAAATAAATAAATAAACAAATAAATAAATAAACAAATAAATAAATAAATAAAATAAAGCATGAAGACGTGTCTCTGCAGTACTTCATCCCTGCTGTGGCCTGAGCGCCAACCCTCCTCCTCCTCCTCTGCCTCCTCTTCCTCCTCCAGACCTTCCTCCTCCTTGGTGTCTCTCTGACTATGGCGACGGCTGCAGAACCAGCTGAACCTCCCTGTAGGAATTGTTTTCCACCGTCTGTGCCATTTGTCGATCTTTCAAACGGAACGCCCCTGTGTGTGAGCGAACGGCGAGTAGGAGCGCCCTGCGTGCTTCCAGGGTCCTCGGCACTGAGCCTGAGAGATGGGATGGAGGGCACACCATGACAGCGTGTGGGACGTCAGACCTGCTGGATAAAGTTGTTACACCTCATTTAACTCTGTCAGCCTTGTTACCAGAGAAAGGCCATCTAGGGCTGGTTAGGATCAGTGTTATATTATAACTGGTCTGTTTAATGTTTAAAGAATGGATTGTAAGATACTTAATAAACACTATGTCACTGTTGATATATTTTGTCTTAAATCAATAAATATTTAATGAAATCACTTATTATTATATATATATATTTTTATATGTATATTTAAAAAGACGAAGCAATTACCGACTGCCTTTTGGCCCTGAAGTGAAACTAGGCCTCTGTGCTCCAAGTAGAATCTAAAGAAAATACAGAACATTTATCTAATAAACTAGGCTACTGTGCTCCAAGTAGAATCTAAAGAAAATGCAGGACATTTATCAATAAATGATGTAATAAACAGTGGCCTTTATATGTGCTTAAGCATAGGATAGAAAGAAAGAAAAATGGCTTTATGCTTACGTTTTCTATTCACAATAACTGACTGTCTCCACCTGCTGGACTTTTACTGTTACTGCATCTCTGACCCATGCGCTTCTCTGTTTTCCTACTGCATGTCCTCCGGGGTGAGCTAGAAGCTGTACCCATTCTCCTCCTGTGTGTCCACACACACACACGCAAAATGACTCACGCAGGCACCTGACAAGAAGTGGACCCAGCACCCAGCAGTCTGTCTATAGAGAGACCACCACCAGACCCAGAGACCAGAGTCTCCAGTACCCAGCAGTCTGTCTATAGAGAGACCACCACCAGACCCAGAGACCAGAGTCTCCAGTACCCAGCTGTCTGTCTATAGAGAGACCACCACCGGACCCAGAGACCAGAGTCTCCAGTACCCAGCTGTCTGTCTATGAAGAGAGACCACTACCAGACCCAGAGACCAGAGTCTCCAGTACCCAGCTGTCTGTCTATGAAGAGAGACCACTACCAGACCCAGAGACCAGAAAATAAACCCTAACTCAACACCCCAACTTATAGAATAGCCTAACTCAAAAGAAAATGAACCCAGTAATCCATCAGGGACAAACACTGTTCAGTTCTAAATTAAATATGTTATTATGTTTGACAGCCAAGGCTGAATGATTAGGCACTGTCAGCGACAGTATTTAATATTTTTACCAACAAACACACACACACACACACACACATACACACACGCACACACACACACACATACACACACACACACATACACACGCAAGCACACACACACATACACACTCACACGCACAAACACAGAGTTGGTTGAACTATCATCGTGGTCTAGATTCCACGTCATAGCGTTTGTAAGTTTTGTGGAACTATTTCAACTATTTCATTGTTAAAGTGTGCTAGTCCAGTGGAAAGAAACACATATCACAAAGTTCTGATAGAATGTGAAGTTTTCATGACACTCAACCATTCAGTGGTCATGAAGAAAAATAAAGGCATTAATGAGTACAACATAGAATCTTTACTTTTTTTAATACTTGTATATTTCTCATTGAATGAAATGTTTAGCTTATGATGTTTGATCTGTTTTCTCTCCATCCAGCTCAGAGAGGAACTGATCAGGAGAAGACTGCCGGGGGACATCAAACTACGCCTTGGATCCTTCAAAGTGAACAGCACACACACATAGAACCACACTGGATAACACACCCAGTCTGTTATTGATTCAAAGCAACAAATCACATCCACACACACACATAGAACCACACTGGATAATAGATCCAGTCTGTTATTGATTCAAAGCAACAAATCACATCCACACACACACACATAGAACCACACTGGATAATAGACCCAGTCTGTTATTGATTCAAAGCAACAAATCACATCCACACACACACACACACACACACACACACACGTCGGTGTCATTTCTGTAAATTCACTGCAATTAGATTGTCTTGTGTTCTTTATAGCCAGCAAAGAGGGAAAGTCAACCAGTTTCTGATACATTTCAAAGGTTTGAAAGGTTTACTTTGATTTTAGTGTTGGTGTGTCATTTTGGTCATGCTGTGAACTGCCGTTTAGATTCATAGTATATTCATAATATAATACATCATAATCAATCTCAGGGTTTGGTCGTTTATTGATCAGGTTGTCTGCAGGAGGCCTTGCTGTGTGCTGAAGAAAGTTATTTGTGTACTTAATCTTGAACCTCTGCCATATGATGGACATTGTAAAATAAGAAGAAAAAAAAATGGAATAGACAAAAAATTAAAAAGTGTTTGCATTAAAATGTGTCACTTTTAACATCAGAGGTAAAACCAAACCCTACAGTAAAATATGCATAACATCACATTACAGCAATTAGAGTTACTGAGATGACATCATTAAACACTTTGTGAACATTGGAAGGTACATAATGAAATACACTTGATGCAGCTCTTCTCTAGACACTCAAAGCTCTTTGCACTATAGGAGGACTGGGTTAACCTGGATGACCACAGCGGTACTGAACAATACTTAACGCCACTTACGTTGTCAACACCAAATGCTTGCACTTAACTTACAGTCATCTTATTTTTGTTTAACAGTAAATTGTATATTTTAATTACATGAGCTTACTATATGCTTGCAGGAAGAGTGGGAGTAAGAATCCCAATGTACTGGTACTTGTACTTAAATAAACTCTAAATAAACTAAATAAACTCTAGAACTTTAACTCCCTACCCCTGGTCTTCCTCGGGTGCCAACGCAGCCATTCTACGGCAGACCTCCTCACCACCATCGGCTTTAAGAGAAACAGGACCTGTCCCTCCGCTTGCTCCTACGTGAGTGTCTCCAGTCCACACTGTGGATCCCCTGGTCCTTCATCACCAGTGGAGCCTTTCCTCGGGGCCAGGTCTCTCTGGTGGGAGGGGCTGGAGCTCACAGCGGAGGCCAGGGTTTTACAGGAGTTCTTGGTTTTACAGCATCTACTAATGTTTTCGTCACTCTCTCTCAGGTGGGAGAGGCTGGAGCTCAGAGCTGAGGCCAGAGATTCACAGCAGCTCTGTGTAATACTGCCTCCACTTAGTTTATGTGAAATTAAAAAGATGTTTTCGTCACACATTGCTTATTATTTTATTAATGATATATTGTTATTAATGATATATTTTACTATCTTTTTCTTAACACAACAAGATAAGATAACAGAGTAATTGCGCTGACCTCAGTGTCTCCAGTCCACAGGGTGGCAGTCGAGCAGAGACTAGTTTATCTCCTTCGTTCCCAATGGCGCCTTTTCTCAGGTCGATTTCTCTCAGGTTGGAGGACAGTGCGTGGACCAATTCCTCACAGCAATTCCTTCTAGGTTCTCCTTCTTGGTTATTCAGCCTGACATGTCAAAATCAATCAATCACATCATACACATACAGACTTTCCTGTCTCTATAATCGTCCAGTACTTTGAACGAAATAAACTTAACACGCTGATAATTGCATGTAACAACAAATACCATTAGCTTAAAATACTTATTTAACATACAGATTACAAAAGTGTTTAGTCCAATATAGAATTTCCATTAACCACCAAATAAAAAACTGTGTTTGAGTCCTCCTTAGTGATAGGTAATATAAATTAAAAACGTTTACTATGTAAAAATATAGTGTTGTTAGGGGATATAAAAAAGTATGGTGATATCCAAAACATTGACTGCTGCAAGGATTTTGCATTAGTAATTATCATATGAAAAATTCACATTTCTTACACAGCCTCTCTGCAGTTCCACAAGGCAGGAATCCGTCTCCTCCTCCTGTCATCTGGTGTCTTCAAGTCCAACTCATCCAGAACCTCCTCTGACATCTGCAGCAGGTAGGCCAGAACTGAACACTCCATACCCGAGAGGTCCTTCTCTGATCTGTTCTCTGACTTCAGGTACTTTTGGATCTCCTCATGTAGTGAGACATTCATCTCCATCAGACAGGGGAGGGTGTTAGTGCATCTGTCAGCGGAGACTCCGTCCATACTCATCTCCTTCAGGGTTTCTATGACTCTCTCCCTGCTCTCTGGACTGATCTCTGTCTGAGCCAGTATGCCTCCTAAGAGACTCTGGTTGGACTCCAGTGAGAGGCCATGAAGGAAGCGGACAAAGAGGTCCAGGTGGCCATTCTTACTCTGCAGGGCTTTAAACATGGCAGTTTTAAGGAAGTTTGGAAGATTGTTCCAAGTTGTCTGCTCACATTCCTCCTTGTCTTTCTTCTCAAACTCTAAGAATCTCAGCCCCTCCTTATCATGAGTTGTGTAACAATGGAACATGTAGACTGCAGCCAGAAACTCCTGAATGCTCAGATGAACAAAGCAGTAGACTGTTCTCTTGAAGAGCACACCCTCTCTTTTAAAGATCTGTGTGCACACTCCTGAGTACAGTGAGGCCTCTTTGACGTCCAGACCACACTTTTCCAGGTCTTCTTGGTAGAACGTGAGGTTACCTTTCTCCAGATGTTTAAACGCCAGCCTCCCCAGCTTCAGAAGAACTTCTCTATCAGTCTCCATCAGCTCCTGTGGATTCACCTCACCTTTCTCATGATACTTCTGGTTCTTCCTCTTTGTCTGAATGAGCAGGAAGTGTGCGTACATCTCCGTCAGGGTCTTGGGCATCTCTGCTCTCTCATCTCCACTCAACATGTGCATCAGAACTATAGCAGTGATCCAACAGAAGACTGGGATGTGGCACATGATGTAGAGACAGCTTGATGTCTTAATGTGGGAGAAGATTCTGCTGAACAGGCTCTCATTTTCCCTGAATCTCTTCCTGAAGTACTCCTCTTTCTGTGGGTCAGCAAACCCTCTCATCTCTGTCAACATGTCAACACACTCAGGGGGGATCTGATTGGCTGCTGCAGGTCGGGAGGTTATCCAGAGGAAAGCAGAGGGGAGCAGATTCCCCTTGATGAGGTTTGTCAAAAGCACGTCCACTGATGATGTCTGGGTGGCATCAGAAACAATCTCATTGTGTTGGAAATCCAGTGGAAGTCGGCTTTCATCCAGACCATCAAAGATGAAGATAACTTTACATCTTTGAAGCATTTCTGCTGTGACCGTCTTCAATGATGAGTGGAAAACACTTATCAGGCCAAGAAGACTATATTGATCATCCTTGATCAAATTCAGCTCCCTGAATGAAAGCAGAAAGATGAACGTCACATTTTGATTTGCCTTCCCCTCTGCCCAGTCCAGGGTGAACTTCTGCACACAGAATGTTTTCCCAATGCCAGCGATGCCCTTTGTCATAACTGTTCTGATGTTTCTTCCTTGATCAGGTGAGGGTTTAAAGATGTCTTTGGAGTTGATTGCTCTGTCTTGGAAGGTTTTCCTCTTGGATGCTGTCTCAAGCTGCAACACCTCATGTTGGTCATGAACCCCTTCAGTCTCTCCCTCTGTGATGTGGAGCTTTGTGTAGATACTGTTGAGGAGGGTTCCAGTCCCTGCTTCATCAGTGCCTTCCATCACACATTCAAACCTCTCCTTCAGACTCATCCTGTGGATCTTACAAGCTCGCTGCAGAACAACATCCACTGTAAGAAAAGAAACAATAAATATTCAGAATAAAAATACTTTAGCAGAGTGTCTGTTAACAAGCGATGGGTGTGTTCAGTATTAGGTATTAAGTAAAGTTCAATACATCAGTTAAATAGCCAACAAAACAGATAAGATGTATAAAAGTGTATGCTTTATAAAAGCACTGATAACAAAGTCACATGAACCTAATAGATTGTACACCCATTTCAGGCCCAGCATGCTACATATTCACATCCACATTAAAACACAGGCCTTCAGAAAACATTTCCCTAAATTATAAATCATAGTGTGACAAAAAACAGCATATTTATATCCTATAAAGTTTCTCACTCCATTAACATTCTTACTGGTATCAAAGCTGGATCTCTTTCTACACTGGGGGCAGCTGTAGTCTCCTGATGGACCAGACTGGTCCCAGTATGAGGTGATGCACTGTCTGCAGAACCAGTGTCCACAGGTGATAGAGACTGGATCCCTCAGAACCTCCTCACACACTGCACACCTGGACTGGACCTCATGCAGAGCAGAACCCCTCCTCATTCTGCAGAGAGGCACACAAATATAAACAAAAGAAATCATATGAAACGGTATGCGGTATGCTATGCGGAAAGCATTTACCTGACGCATACTTTGTTGTGAAGTGAACTGTAAAAACAGTGATGAACCAGCAGTGGAACAGTCCAGAATATTAAATAATGTGTGGATGCATACTCAGACATATTTAACAAAAATTTAAACTCACTATTACTTGTGATTATTTCATCTTTTCACAGGCTGATCAAACTCATAGTTTGATAAATGTAATGTAATTTCCCTTTCAACCCTTTCTAGCCAGGTATATATAAAAATGTTTTCAAGTACAATAATGACTCTATTCACTTACTAAATATGAACATATAGTGAATACAGACGGAGCAATCTGATGGTTTCACGCTGATGCCGTGTCTCTGGATTAATTGGAGGTTAGGTGCCTTGCTCAAGGGCACAGTGTCAGTGGCTCCACATTAGATTTGATATCAGGTACGTACCACTTCCCGCTCCTCTCCTCCAGTAAGACGCACCAAGGTCAAGCTCATAACAGTAGCTTCTTTGAGGCAAAGCTTCAAGGTAAATGCTTTAAACAGCCCCTTTGAGGTCAAGCCTGAAAGGTCAATTCTCTGATGAGTAGTCTCTTTGAGGTCAAGACTTGCGGTCACTACAATCCACTGCACACCTCTGAATGATATAAATCTCTCTTAAGTCCTGATCCTAAGTTGGGTCAAAGGTTATTTCTGAAATGTTAAGGCTTTTTAAAGGACAAGGCTCCCTTTACACACAGACAGCTGGGTAATGGAGACTGGAATGTGGTGGTAACCCTTTGAAAACATAAGCAGGTATTCTAACATCTATACATAGTATAAACTGTTAACTGTGTAAATAAATCTAAAGGGAGAGGATGAGAGAGGAGGAGTCCAAGGGCAGGGTTGTGGAAGGAGAAGCCAGACCTCACAGGACAACAAAGAGGGAGAAATGCAAACTATGAATCAGGAAGAGAGGGATTTTTGTCAGGGGTGTGACTGTGCAGCTTTCTCTAAAAACTTACTTTGTCTCAGGGGACATTGGTTTAATGTTGAACGTAAGAGGCTTGAACATGGACTGGTCACTCTTCAAAGACAGACAGCTGGGTGTTGGAGACTCTGGTCTCTGGGTCTGGTAGTGGTCTCTCTTCATAGACAGACAGCTGGGTGTTGGAGACTCTGGTCTCTGGGTCTGGTAGTGGTCTCTCTTCATAGACAGACAGCTGGGTGTTGGAGACTCTGGTCTCTGGGTCTGGTAGTAGTCTCTCTTCATAGACAGACAGCTGGGTGTTGGAGACTCTGGTCTCTGGGTCTGGTGGTCTGCAGTGCCCCCCTCCTCTCCCCTCCCAGAGAGACTCATGATGACTTGTAACCGGCAACACAAAGATAAACCAAAAATGTTCTAAAACATATTTTAAAAACATATTTTTTTGCTGTATTATCTCACTTGACTTTTCCATTGTAGGGTTCTGGGTTTTTATTTAGAAACTGACCTTTAGGCTCTCCTGTCCTGTTCTCTTCTGTCGTCTCTCTCCAGAGCCGGAACTGAAGTGTTTACTGTGTTCTTCCAACAGTATAGGACGCTCCCTTAACAATAGTAATAAACTACTTACCTGCCACGCCAGTTCTTGTAAACGCAGAGCTGGAAAAACAGGATGTGTCAGCAGTGCTGAAGTCCAGGAAATAAAAAAAAGAAAAAGGTGTGGAGAGATGTTTTGACACAGGTTTTGCTTTACGCTAAAGCTTACTATTATTGGTGATTATTTCAGGCAACAATTCAACGTTTTTATTGGTAGATAAAACTCATGTTTATGATCAAGTTTTTATTCTTATTCTATGGCCAGTTATAAATAAATATTGTAATGTGTTTAAGCAAATACATAAAACAGTAGATTATGTTATGATATAGGAGAGTATCATAACTAGTAGCTTGGAGACAACTCTTGAAATGGTCATCCATTAAATGACAGCTATTTTCAGATGAAGTACTTACTAAAATTGTTAACAGTTTCTTTGTGGTTTTCTATAGAAGTGTCCTATATCAACCATTGACAGTATATATGAGCGGACAAAGTGATCGTGACGTCACCCATTGGTTTGTGGACCACCGTTTTGAAGCCTCGAGTTTGGGATTTTGAAAATGGCCATCTTGGTTTCATAGGCCATCGCCATCTTTTTTTTTAAACTTGAAGTGACGACATTGACCTTACTTGGACAAGAGGGTGGGACTGGGGAGGAACTGGAAGGAGAGAGCGGTGGATCTGTGTGAGAGCCCGGTGCTACGTCTCTAAGGTAGCCATGCCCTAAAGTATACCCTGCTTTATCGTCTATTTTACTCTAAATAGGACCATCGTTTACAAAATGAATTTCCTGCTGTATTGAAAAAGACTTGAAACTAGCGATTGAGATGATAAACTCGTAAGGAAAATGTTTACTGATGTAATAAAGTAAGTGAGAAGTAGGGTCATTTTCTCGTAGACTTCCATGCAATGAATAAATAAATAAATAAATAAATAAATAAATAAACAAATAAATAAATAAATAAAATAAACAAAAACAAAAAAGCAACAACAAAATTAAAAATAAGAATACAATATAGGCTATGTGCAAAATGTCACTATATGTTTGATTGTATAAGGCCTACTCTTTGCACTCTAACTGATTGCCTTATTTGGGCCAAGATTGCATTTGACTTGGTGCTTAATTCAGGTTTGAAAGCCTTAACTTTTGCGTCTCGTGATAAATAAGAAGAAAAGTATAGCCTACAGTAAACATTAAACTAATGTAGACATTGAGTTAAAAATAATAGTAGAGAATTGCTAGATTACGAGTGGTGTCTTGTGATGAATAATATTCGAAACGAGGCAGAGGGATACGTTATTATTGTTATTTAGTTATTTAGACAGGGTAACCGACATGGTGATCTGTGTACGTGGTGGGATACCGGGGATTCCCCACTACGCTGGGAAAAATATAATTTTAACCACCAAGTGGCGACTAGTTTATTTCCTTCTCGTGTCAGCTTCTTCTTCTCCTTTGAATAAGAAAAACATTTGCGCAGAAGTAAATCTGTCTCCAAAAAAGTTCTACATAGCAAAATGTTTCAACTCTTCTCAACACAATAACAAACTTTTTTGAGATATTGAATATGACCGCAAATGTGAATTTGTTCAAGTTTGTTGGCGGGTTTGTGTGCGGGGCAGTTGTGAGCACGGGATCATGTGTAGAGGTGTTAAACCTTTATCAGATCGAAACAGAGGGACACGACAATGAGAAAGGTAAATATACTTGCCAAAGGCAGCTCACTACACTAGCACTACACGTTGTAACGTTATATTGTCATGGTTATATATAACGCTTAGATAACGAGACGAAATGCTATTACCAGTAACTAACTAACGACCCCCCCCAGTGCTACTATACGCTAGCTACCGTTACCGTTACTCATTGACGACGTTAGCCATTCATAGTATTTTCTTTATAATTGCGTTTAAATAGTTTGACCCTTATTTACAGTCCTACTTTGTCAGGTTTGGTTTAGTCACATTGGGAGTTGGTCAGTCAAAAGTGTGTGACGAGCAGCATGGCGGTTATACTATAACTTATATATAACTTATAGCAAGGGGTCTCGCAATTAATATGTTGAATTCATTATGTAGGCCTAAGTATCTAGCTAATGACACATTGTAATGTTTGAATGAGTAACCCACACATCACAATTTTACAATCATTTGAACTAATCAATGGTTTGGTGATATTGAATGTTTAGCTTTGATGATTCAAGATATATACCATTGTTTAATAAAACGCAATGTTAGTGTTTTCAATTCCAAACAAGTTAATACATTCTTCTTATTATATTCAGATCAGATGTGTGCCGTTTGTTTGGTTGTTTGTTTGTTCTGTCATATATTTTCTGGTTTTCTTTTATAACAGTCCCGGAGGCACAGCAGGAAATAGGTCACTTTGGTTTCCCGGTAACCGGTGCCGAAACCCGTTACTATGCCAACCACACGCTGTCGTATGACCAGGCCAAGAGAACCCCACGATGGGTGGCTGAACACTTATCCAATCAGAAACTCCTAGGTCAGTTAGCCTTCCGGTTATTAATCGCAGGGGGCGAACCAGCTGTCCAATGGGAAAGTAATCAAATCCTCTATCTGCCCTGTCTCTCTCCATTCATCACCCTTTCTTCTTCTCCTCCCCAGGTAAGGCAGACAGGAAACACTGCAGGTTTAAGCCTGACCCCGGCGTCCCAGAAGCCTTCAGTGCTCGTAACGAGGACTTCCTGGGCAGCGGCTGGTCCCGAGGTCACATGGCGCCCGCGGGGGACAACAAGCAGTCCGAGGTAACACACACACACACACACACAAACACACACACACACACACACACAAACACACAGACACACACACACACACACACACAGAAGTCTCGGTTTCACACCCATACTCACATGCTCATATACACGTGCCAACACAGTGTGATGATGATGATGATGAAGATGTGTGTGTGTGTGTGTGTGTCCTAACAGCAGTCTATGGCCGAGACATTCTACCTCTCCAACATCGTACCTCAGAACTTTGAGAACAACGCTGGCTTCTGGAACAGGTGCCGACCCGTACACACACATTACACACAGTCTTCTGAAGTTATTACTTTGTTCCTGTGTGTGTATAAGTTTGGCCTGCCTGTTTGTGTGTATGTATGTCTGTCTGTGTGTGTGTGTGTGTGTATGTATGTGTGTGTGTGTGTGTGTGTGTGTGTGTGTGTGTGTGTATGTATGTGTGTGTGTGTGTGTGTGTGTGTGTGTGTGTGTGTGTGTGTGTGTGTGTGTGTGTACACGTTTGGGGGTGTGAGTGTTTCATCTGTGTGTGTGTGTGTGTGTGTGTGTGTGTGTGTAGACTCGAGATGTACTGCAGGGAGCTGACTCAGCGCTTTGATGACGTGTGGATCATCTCTGGACCTCTGGCTCTGCCCGAGGTGAAGGAGGACGGCAGGAAGATGGTCTCGTACCAGGTGCCTTCTCTCTCTCACACACACACACACACACACACACACACACACACAAACAATTGGCCTGTTGGGAGTTAGACACTCGGATGGGTGATACTGTTACTTATATTGGCCACTAGATGTCAGTGTTGAACTAAAACTTTGTTGGAGGAGAGGACAAAAGACTAAACCAGAAGAAATAAAAAGTACAAAATCCTCTACATATATATATATATATATATATATATGTGTGTGTGTAAATAAAATATCCATGTAATATACATTTCTGCGTCTGCAGGTGATCGGCAAGGACAATGTTGCAGTCCCAACCCATCTCTTCAAAGCCATCCTGGTCCAGAAAAACAGCACTAACCACAGCCAATCACCTTCCAGCACTGTGGCCCTCGCCGCCTTCATCGTGCCCAACCAGCCAATCGGTTTCGACCGCAAACTGACCGAGTTTCAAGTCAGCCTATCAGAGCTGGAGAAAGCCTCCGGGATCACCTTCTTTACCAAACTGCCTCGGACAGAAAACGCTGTCGTTGCCACGGCGTCGAAAGGCCCGCTCCAACAGGGGGCGGGGTCAGGCGTGTCGTTGGCCTTGGCCCCGCCCACTGACCTGTGCCAGGTGGACGGCTGTCAGCTGATGGGCTTCCAGGAGTTCAGCTTGTACCTGACGGGCAGGAAAGTGGCCAGCGCCCGCTCCACCCTCAAACTGGAACGCTTCATGGAGGAACTCAAAGAGCAGGGCATCGCCCCCGACGACTACCTCCTCCGGCTCTACCAGCAGAAGAAGAAGGAGCTGGCCAACCGGGAGCTGCCGGACGGCAAGACGGGGGCGTGACCTCACTTCCTGTCTCCTGCCCAAAGGGCGTTTTTTCCTCTTCCTGTTTGAGAGGGAAGTTGAAGTCCCACACCGAGTGACTGTGGACCCCTTTCACCAGAACCAGTATTATAGCTCTCTCGAAGAAAGAGATGAGAAGGGTTTGGTTGGAATTATTCAAATGTATATTCAGTAATAAGTGAAAGATTGCCTGACGGCATCGTGAAGGATGGCAAAGCTTGTGATCCATGTTCCAGGAGATCTCTACAGAGTTAGAGGCTAGACGGCCATATCTCTTCAGGGAAGAGAGAAGGGAACAGGTCTTGATCCAAGACTAGGTGTAAGAGGAGCAACATTTTTCAGACGTCAGGGTTTTGATTTATAACGTTTTCAAATGTAGCTTATGTTGTACTTTCTCATTTTAGTGTATGGAATCCAATCCATTTATTTATATTTAATGTGCATTTTTATTTTGATAATTGTTCATAATTCATTTTTTATTTTATTTCATTATATTGAATTGTGTTTTATTTTAAGCTTGTAAATAACATACGTTCCAAAACTGCCGCATTGTTTAAATATGGGTTTCAAAGATTCAAGTATGTTCATTTCATTTTATAGTGAATCTACAGGGATATTTTAAATAGTTAATAACGTTGAATAAATACCTTAGTAGGCTGGGGTATTGTTTTGTCAGACCAACAGTATTTTTGTTAGTATGCTACATCATTGTTTTTCAATAAACAACTTTGAAATTCTCATCAAAGCCAAGCCTTTTGTCACTCATGTAGTATTTTATTTAGTTGACATAACATTTCTAACGCCATTTAGATTATGAAGTTATTATTTTGATTTAAACGTGTAACGACAGGGACAAAGCCTGTAGTGATCTTCTATGAGTGTATGTCACATGCAACAATACTCTGACCTCAGGCCTAAAGGTGGAAATCATGGCCTTGTTTCCACTGCAGAGACAAGCAGAACTACCCAGAACCTCAGGCTTAAGACAGTGAAACCCTGTGGAAAGGATGGCCTTGTTTCCACTGCAGAGCCAAGCAGAACTACCCAGGACCAACATAAGGTAACAGGATGTACTAACACAGTTAAAGTTACCCGCAGGTTTCTACCGGTGTGACAGGAAAGGAGGAGTCTGAATGGAACTAACACTTTGAACCTCTGATTTCCTTTTTTGATGTTGCAACACAGCTTTTCCACCCCCACGCATCTGTGTGTGTGTGTGTGTTTGTGTGTGTGTGTGTGTGTGTGTGTGTGTGTGTGTGTGTGTGTATGTATGTATGTATGTATGTGCGTGCGTGCGTGTGTGAGTGAGAGAGGAGGTATCCACTGGGTTTTAGAGTGCTCCCCCTATGTGAGGAAGGTATTTTCAGCCTCCAGCCCTTTGCCTCTCTGCTGGGAGCTAACAGAACCAGTGTTCTCCCTCCCACACACCCACACACACACACAAACACACACACACACTCACACACTCACACAAGAACATACACACACATAAACATACATACATACAGATACACAGACAAACATGGCTACAATCTTTCACAGTCTATGGTATTGGCTAGACGCACACACACACATGTAGGTACATACTTTTGCCACCTTTACACAAACGGCTTAACACAAACCCCAGATACACACCGGAACACAGACACAGAAGAAAGACACACACAGACACAAACTTACACACACACACACACACACAGGCACAGGCACAGAGTGGTTTAAGTGCTGCTCGCCCTCTGAAGAGTTTCTGACTGCTGAGCAGCATGGAATAACAGTACTGTAAGTGGAGGTGGGTCACACTCACTCAGCTTGACTGGCATTTAGCTCTATGATGTGTGTGTGTGTGTGTGTGTGTGTGTGTGTGTGTGTGTGTGTGTGTGTGTGTGTGTGTGTGTGTGAGGGGGTACATGTACGCCTGTGAGTGGGTTCGGTCTTTTTAGTTTCACTGCTTGAGTGTTTTTGTAAGTACAAGGTTACACATGCATGTGTGGGTGCCGGCAAACATATGTCTTTATCCGTGCACGATTGTGTGTGTTTGTGTTTGTGTGTGTGTGTGTGTGTGTGTGTGGTGTGTGTGTGTGTGTGTGTGTGTGTGGAGCAGGTGTGTCCGCTAACCCTGGGCTGTAATTAAACTTCTCCGTCTGCTAGACTAAGTGTCAAAGTCCATTCCCACTCTCAGCACAGCGTGCTCCAGCTGCTAATTAGTGCGCCAGTACACTCCCACACAGATCTACCTCATACATGATATCCTGCCATTTACTGCTCCTGCAAATAGGCCGCTACATCTCTCCTTTCATACAGCCTTACCGTCTGCATTAGTGGCTCACACACAGAGCATCATATGCTAGCCCACTGCAGGAGGCCTCGACCATAGAAAAAATAAAGTTGCTTTGTATAAAAACAATAACATTTGTAAAAATGTGGCT
>CM030186.1:1447734-1457734 GCA_017639675.1 Aplochiton taeniatus | reverse complement strand
AGTGCGTGTGTGTTAGTGCGTGTGTGAGTTAGTGTGTGTGTGAGTGAGTGTGTGTTAGTGCGTGTGTGAGTGAGTGTGTGTTAGTGCGTGTGTGTTAGTGTGTGTGTGTGTTTACACTCTAACACTTAATGAAGAGTCCTTACACTTTAACCCTTAACAAAGAGTCCTTACACTTTAACCCTTAATGAAGAGTCCTTACACTTTAACCCTTAACAAAGGGTCCTTACACTTTAACCCTTAATGAAGAGTCCTTACACTCTAACCCTTAATGAAGATGAAGCCTTATACTCTAACCTTTAATGAAGAGTCCTTACACACTAACCCTTAATGAAGAAGAATCCTTACACTCTAACCCCTAATGAAGAAGAGTCCTTAGACTCATGGTGTTTTCATGTTCAGTATGCTACCTATGGTAGTGGTGTGAGTGTGTGTGCATTGTGTGTATGTAAGGTGTGTGTGTGAGATGTATGTGTATGAGGAAAAGGGATCAGCAGGATACATAGATCAGCATTCCCAAAATAGTTTTTTAATTGCCCAGCTGTCAATCAAGCCTTGTTACTACCAGCGATCATTTCATCACAAACCCACTGGTGCAAAACAAGCTGGCTAGATGTGAAACTGTCTGTGTGTGTGTGTGTGTGTGTGTGTGTGTGTGTGTGTGTGTGTGTGTGTGTGTGTGTGTATGTGTGTATCAATGCTGAAGTGCACTGAAAAGGCAGAATGTAGTATTTAATGTCACTCCCCCCCCCACACACACACACACACACATACTCTGAACAGTATGATGATGTAAATGCAGAGAGGAGATGTGAATGAAAGGAGGGGAAAGGAGGAAAAGAAAAACGGATAAAGAGAAAAATAAGAGAAGCAAGAATGAAAGAAAAGATTGAAAGAAGCAGCAGAGAAAAGAGAGGAGAAGAGAAGACAGGATGAGGTAACCACAACAGAAGGGGTTGTTTTAGCATTGTCTTTAGGTGTCTACCTCAACCTCAGTCTGCTCTGCTACACACTCACTACACACACTCACTACACACACACTCGCACACACGCAGAAATGCACACACACACACACACACACACACACACACACACACACACACGGCCCATCTCAGAACATCTTGTCAGAACACCAGCAGTATGACTACAGCCCTCAAACATGAACACACGCGAGTTCACATGACATGTCGAGAGCACGCCACACACACACATACACACACCTACACACACACACACACACACACACAAACACACACACACACACACACATACACATCTACACACACACCCCCCCCCCCACACACACACACACACCCACACACAAACACACACTCACCCACACAGACACAAGCAAGTGGGTGGTGGTATGTTGAAAAAGAGAGAGGGAGAGGGAAAGAGACACAAAGAGAGGGGGAAAGAGAGAGAAAGAATTAGAGAGACAGAGAAACAAAGAGAGGGAAAAAGAGGGGCAAAGAAAGAGAGACAGGTAAGGAGGGAATCTTGTAGGTAATACTAGAGCTACCATGATACAAACGTTGAAACAACCTTTTTTTTTCTTCTAATTTATTACAGGAGGCATTTGTTGTATGTACAGATACATGTATTTGCAAAGTACTAAAAAGTAGTTTCAACTGAAAATACTACAAAGTATAGATTACTCTTTGTAATGATCATTTCTAAAACGTATTATTATTATTAGTATAATTATTATTGGGTATTCACTGAGGCACAGAATTGTGGGTCGAGCAGTGAGAAATATGCCCGATAAACTGACAACAAAAATCATAAATATATAATATAATAATAATAATATATATCGTTGACTGCATTTTTAAACGGTAAAGATAAAGATGTAGTATTGCATTTCTCACACAGTTTATAATATTATTAATTATAAGAATATGAACGAACTATGGCTGGGCGACATTTTTCTGTGCATTTTGTGGGTTTAGTCGTTTTTATTCGCTCTTCTCTCTGGATGAAGAAGCTCCTCTTTGTGTTAAGAGAACAGTCTGACCAAGCAACCCCCCCCCCGCCCACAACCCCCCCCCCCCCCTGCTCCACTTCACCCCCACCCCATTCAGAACCCCCTGTGGTCTGTCCCAGTATTACACCATCAGGTGAAGGGTGATTTGATGGGCAGACATCAGAAATGGTTGGTGAGGGGGGAACGGCGGGGGGGGGGGGGGGGTCTCCTGCAACCAGAAAAAAATCCTTTCAAAACAAAGACCATTGTGGTGCCGAGACTCTCAACATGACCTGGATGTGAATCTGTGGCCAAGTTTGCTTCACCGTCATGGTAACGGCGAGCTGGGTGATTTTATCTTTGGTGCAGGCCGTAACCTCCCTGTGCTTCCAACGGCTCCGCCTGTTCCTTCAGTCGGAAACCCCCCTCAGTCCCCCCCATCAGAAAACCCCTCAGTACAATAAGCAGGTTCATTAAAAAAAAAAAAAATTAAGAACAATCAATCAATTCATGAATCATAAACGAATCAGATCATTGTCGAGTCCATTGCCGTAGGAGACAGCCCTTCTGGTAAATCCAAAGTGAACCGAATTATCATCGTCAACTGTCAACAGACTCCCAAAAAAGTTCAAAGTATTATCATGTGTTATCAACAAACTCCAAAGTACAAATTATTATCATAGGTTATCGATAGACTCCGAGGTAAAAGCAGGGCCTGTCGTATCCACGACGATCGCTTTGGGTGGCCATGAGAGGAATGTGGCTGGGGATTCTGGGAAATGTAGTGTTCAGGGATGGGTCTTGGTTAACCAGCAGTGAAGATGACAAAAATGCTTGCGTTTAGCTTTTTGTGGCTTTTTCTAAAAGGTGTGTTTAGTGCTACGTGGGTGTACATGGTCATTGCCTTTGGAACCTTTAGGAGAGCGGTTTCTGAGAGAGGACACACCACAAGTCACTGTTGTTTTTTACAGATCACATCAAATAAAAGAACATCTTTTCTTTAGAGGTGGGTGTGGTGAGAGAACAGTGTAATCAGGACCAAAGAGGGGAGAGATTCCGTAGAACCTTTTGACACGGCGTCTTTAGTAAGCTAAGTCACTTCAAAGGTATAGCAAACTATTATTGCTAAAACGTGGTCGATTCTGTGCAAAATGGACAAAGAACATCAACGTCATCTTAGTCTAAGCCTTGACATCTCGCTTTATGATGCGTTCAAAATGTGCAAAAAAAACCAACAAATACACACATGGAAAAAAACAAACATTCACATATCAATAAATGAACAAAGAAGAATGACTATGTATTGGTGCAGATCTCAGAGGGCGAGGGGGAGGGCACAGGGAACAAAAGTGAAGGAGGGAGGGGGGGCACAGAGAAGGAGAGAGGAGGGGGGGCAGGCTGTCAATAGAGGCAAAGAGATGTAGGAAGTGAAGGGGAAAAGAAAAACAGAGGTTGCTATGGAGAATCACAACAAAGAGCTGGATGAGGTTCGATTGTCACATAGCCATAGCGACCACAGCCATTGAGCCACTGTCAGATCAGATGGAGAACCAGCCCTGAGGTTGGTAGCTACTCCAGACTCTCTACACATTAAAAACCAGTGTAGAAATATTACAATTATTATTCATTACAGATGATTATAATATTTTTAAAGAGAATGCAATTTTTGTATTTTCTATTTTTACTAAAAACCTCTATTAGCGTGATGTGTTGTCAGGGACACATCTCATGGAGACAGAGATGAGGTGTGCTTGGTTTGTTCGCCTGTTGATGCCATGGCAACGTTGAACAGGCTTTGTCCGTGTTATTATTTTTTGAACCACCTTTGAACTACATATTAATATTGATTTGGATATGCTAAAATACAGGGGTGTGTAAACTCAAGGGCTAACCCCCCCCCCCCCCCCCCCCCCCGCCCCCCGCCCAAGAAACAAATGAAAGAAATAATAATAAAGCGGCTGAAGTTACAGAAGTTTTGGGGCAGTTTTCCCCACAACATTTTCTCCCCATGGTTGCCGTAACAACACATGCGTTGTCGTTTCACATCCACTTTCTCTAAAAAAATATAAAACAATATTCATAACTGTACGGCTAGGAGAAACTGGTCATCAACAAAGTTATACTTTCACTACGAAAACATTGTTATTCGTTTTATAACCCCGTCTCTCTACCTCTCTGTCTCTCTCTCTACCTCTCTGTCTCTCTCTACCTTTCTCTCTCTCTCTCTCTCTCTCTCTCTCTCTCTGTCTCTCTCTCTCTCTCTGTCTGTCTGTCTCTCTCTCTCGCTCTCTCTACCTCTCTGTCTCTCTCTCTCTGTCTCTGTCTCCGTCTGTCTTTCTCTGTCTCTCTCTGTCTCTCTCTCTCTCTCTCTCTCTCTCTCTCTCTCTCTCTCTCTTTCTCTCTCTCTCTCTCCCTCTACCTTTCTGTCTGTCTCTCTCTCTCTCTCTCTCTGTCTCTCACTCTCTACCTCTCTATCTCTCTGTCTCTCTGTCTCTCTCTGTCTTTCTCTCTACCTCTCTACCTCTCTACCTCTCTCTCTCTTTGGTGTCTCACAGGAGTTTTTGTGAGAAACCTGAAGACTAAACAGCTTCCTAACCTTTGACCTCCAGCCAGGTAGAGTTTACAAGACAGACGAGAGGAAGCAAGCGTCTATCTCTTCTTCTTCTGTGGTGTTTAGAAGTAGACTTGACTGGAGCTGAAACAAAGATATTTTTTTATCTGTGCGTCGTTTGTATTCCCTCCCAGAAAAAAACACATTTTCTTAGAACATAGAAAAACACCATCCCATAATATCAGCCCTACAGTGTTTAGTGCTCATCTCTCCCTCACCGTGTGAGTATTCTTTCAGCTGCGTTACATTCAGTCCACGAAGAAAGCCACCTGACTGGTCCAATGAAACGAGAGGAAACAGACTGGTCCAATCAAACGAGAGGAAACAGTCTGGTCCAATGAAACGAGAGGAAACAGTCTGGTCCAATGAAACGAGAGGAAACAGACTGGTCCAATGAAACGAGAGGAAACAGACTGGTCCAATCAAACGAGAGGAAACAGACTGGTCCAATGAAACGAGAGGAAACAGTCTGGTCCAATGAAACGAGAGGAAACAGACTGGTCCAATCAAACGAGAGGAAACAGACTGGTCCAATGAAACGAGAGGAAACAGACTGGTCCAATCAAACGAGAGGAAACAGACTGGTCCAATGAAACGAGAAGAAACAGTCTGGTCCAATCAAATGAGAGGAAACAGTCTGGTCCAATCAAACGAGAGGAAACAGTCTGGTCCAATCAAACGAGAGGAAACAGTCTGGTCCAATGAAACGAGAGGAAACAGACTGGTCCAATGAAACGAGAGGAAACAGACTGGTCCAATCAAACGAGGGGAAACCGACTGGTCCAATCAAACGAGAGGAAACAGTCTGGTCCAATCAAACGAGGGAAAACTGACTGGTCCAATCAAACGAGAGGAAACAGACTGGTCCAATGAAACGAGAGGAATCAGACTTCCTTTCCTTCCCTCTCTTGCTATAAAAAGAAAAGAAAAAAAAGAACGAAAAAAATGGTCCTGTCGCTACGGAAACGGTTCAGAGTCTCTGTCAGCTTCGGATGGACATTGTCCGTTCCGCTCGTCGTCCACGGCGACTGCGCGGTTGCCGCCGGCGAGAGGGAGAGGGTGGAAGAGTTGGGAGGTGTCGCGCGTCACACTGTCGTATGAGGGGGGCGAGGAGGTGGAGGAGGCCGTTTGGGAGCGCTCCATTCCGGGGGAGCCATAGTTCTCCTTCATCATGGCGGCGATGAGCCCCTCCTTCTCCTGCATCTCCTCCTCCTCCCCCTCCTCCCCCTCCTCCCCCGGGTGACAGGGGGTGGTGTGTGTGGCCGTGTGTGTCATCTGGCGGTAGAACAGCGACGCCTGCTTCAGCTGCCTGCGGATCAGGTGGCGGCGGTAGCAGCGCTGGATGACGGTGGCTGACACCTCTTCCTGTTTGCGGCGCAGCGTGGTGGTGATGGGCTCGTACGAGATCTTGGAAGGGTTGGCCATCATGAACTTCTCCTCCATCTGCTGCTTCAGGGCGTCCATCTCACCCGACTCACCCAGGACCCGCTTGGTGAAGGCGAACAGGATGTCCAGGCAGTGGATCTTATCTCCACTCACCATGGGCAGGTCCATGGAGATCAGTTTGATCTTGTTGGGCTTGGCAATGCGTAGCGGCTCTGAGAGGGTGTCGGCAAAGTCTGACAGCTTGGCGTACTCGATGAACTGGTAACATGGGGACAGACAAAGAGAGAAAAGCATTAGACATCTTCATGTATAGATCACCCTAACCCTAACCCATTAGACATCTTCATTTATAGATCACCCTAACCCTAACCCATTAGACATCTTCATGTATAGATCACCCTAACCCTAACCCATTAGACATCTTCATGTATAGATCACCCTATCCCTAACCCATTAGACATCTTCATTTATAGATCACCCTAACCCTAACCCATTAGACATCTTCATTTATAGATCACCCTAACCCTAACCCATTAGACATCTTCATTTATAGATCACCCTAACCCTAATCCATTAGACATCTTCATTTATAGATCACCCTAACCCTAACCCATTAGACATCTTCATTTATAGATCACCCTAACCCTAACCCATTAGACATCTTCATTTATAGATCACCCTAACCCATTAGACATCTTCATTTATAGATCACCCTAACCCTAACCCATTAGACATCTTCATGTTTAGATCACCCTAACCCTAACCCATTAGACATCTTCATTTATAGATCACCCTAACCCTAACCCATTAGACATCTTAATTTATAGATCACCCTAACCCTAACCCTAACCCATAAGACATCTTCATTTATAGATCACCCTAACCCTATCCCATTAGACATCTTCAGTTATAGATCATCCTAACCCTAACCCTTACCCCTTAGACATCTTCATTTATAGATCATCCTAACCCTAACCCATTAGACATCTTCAGTTATAGAACATCGTAACCCTAACCCTAACCCATTAGACTTCTTCATTTATAGATCATCCTAACCCTAACCCATTAGACATCTTCATTTAAAGATCAGCCTAACCTTAACCCATTAGACACCTTAATTTATAGAGTACTTTGGATAACAAATTATACCAAGTGCTTTAATATGCATTACACCCGTTAATTTCAGACAGATCATTATGAATGAGTTAATAATAATAATACCTGTGTGGCCTCTGGGTCAAACTTCTCCCACACCTCGTAGAACATCTCAAAGTCATCCTCGCTGAGCGGCTCGGTGCTCTCCTCCGTGGCCACGCTGAAGTTCTCCAGGATGATGGCGATGTACATGTTGACCACGATGAGGAAGGAGATGATGATGTACGTGACGAAGAAGGTGATGCCCACCGAAGGGTTGCCACAGTTCCCCTTGGCGTTGGTGCCCGTGTGGGGCAGACTGGCGTCACACTCCTCTGTCGGGGGGGGGGGGGGGGGGGGGGGCGGGGGGCAAGGGTCAAAAACAAGTAGCTTCTATGTTCACCAATATTTCTTTACTCAGGTGTCCCTGTGAATGAATGTGGCAGTCGTTCTAAGATTTCCCTCTGTATATGTGTAGCTTAAATATTACAGGTACAATAGATAGTCAAATACACAGGTAAAATGCATAGGTAAAATACATATGTAATACATTGAGGTGTGATTTACCTGGGGAGTTGTTGAGGATTGAGGTGTGATTTACCTGGGGAGTTGTTGAGGATTGAGGTGTGATTTACCTGGGGAGTTGTTGAGGATTGAGGTGTGATTTACCTGGGGAGTTGTTGAGGATTGGACTGAGGAGGTTGTCCCATCCAGCGGAGGTGGTTATCTGGAACAGACAGATCATGCTGTTCCCAAACGTCTCAAAGTTAAACATGTCGTCGATCCCGGCCTGCTTCTTCACGTAGGCGAAGTTGGCCATGCCAAATATGGCGTAGATAAACATGACCAGGAAGAGGAGCAGCCCGATGTTGAAGAGAGCAGGAAGTGACATCATCAGGGCGAAAAGTAACGTCCGGATGCCCTTGGCGCCCCTGATGAGGCGGAGAACGCGGCCGATCCTGGCCAATCGGATCACTCGAAACAGAGTAGGCGAGACAAAGTACTTCTCAATGATGTCCGCCAACACAATGCCTACGTAGAATAAAACAAACAAGAATTATAACGTTATGTTCTAAAGTGGCAACAAACAGCATAACATCTCTCTTTTCAATCAGATGAAATGAAAATACATTCAATTAAAATGTAATCCCAGACGTTTGACTCCAGTGGTGATCCTATAGGATGACCCCATGGTCACTTTAAGACTAACACACACAGCAGTCAGACACACACAAACACACACACTCGCATGAACACTCACAAACACACACTCGCCTGCACACACACACACACACACACACACACACAGAGACTCACGCACGCACCCTCACAAACACACACAAAAAACACACTCACAAAAACACACACACACACACACACACTCACAAGCACACACACACACACACACCCACATACATCCCTCCATCATATCTATATACGTCTCTATTTTTCCTATTTATCTTCTTCTGATAACCGACCCCCCTTCACCGACAAACACACACTCTGCCTGACACAATCCCTCCCTCCCTCCTCCCTCCCTCCCTCCTTACAGAGTGAGTTATAGCTTACTATGACACGAGAAGCGGTTTAGAGGGGGGATTGTTGCCAGAGTCATAGATCATTTCCCTAACTCTTCTTCTCCCTCCCCCCTCCTCCTCCTCCCCCTATTCCACCCCCCTTCTCTTCTTCCTTCCCCTCTTTCTCTCCTCCCTTCCTCTCTTCCTCCCCTCCCTCCCCCTCTTCCTCCTCCTCCTCCTCATCTTGTAGTTTGTTCTAGCCTTCTCTTTTCTCTGTACGGACCGTAGATCACACCAATCTTTTTGTTTGTCTTGATTTTTTTTGCCGTGTTTTCTCTCTCCTATCTCCCCTACCCCCCCCCCCCCCCACACACACACACACACACAGAACAGCTGATGTAACACCTCAATCACGTTTGATTCGCCCCACGGGACAGCCCTGTGACAGCCCTGATTGCACTGGTTACCTTCACCTCCCCCAGACAGCCTTGTCCACACACACACACACACACACACTCTCACACACACACACACACACACACACACACACACACACACACACACACACACACAGTCTTGCCTACAGTTATCAGTGATGTGCCGAAACACAGGCTTTCCTTGCACAGCCTATTAAAGTGGCTGTCGTAGTGCTGTACATACACAGTCATATTCACACTGTGAATAACTGTTAGCTTCCAGTCAAGCTAGCAATAGCAGTTACCTGATGAATGACTGTTCGCTTCCAGAGGATTTAGCCATAGCAGTTAACTGGTTAAAGACTGTTAGCTTCCAGGGGAGCTAGCAATAGCAGTTAGCTAGCTAAAACTCCAGAAAAGCTGACGTACAAGCCACTATATTCAAACAAAGCTTGTGTGTGAGGGTTGAATTTGAGGAGGTTTTATTAGATGTCATATCTTTGAGGCTATTCAAAACATAGCACTGAACAATGCATTCTATCAGTTGTGAATCACAAATAATCTCTTTATGGTTTAAAGTTACCTAATCAAAACTAATAATACATATATTGGGCCATTGCACTGGAAAGGGGTTGCTTCCTAAATAAGCACCATGGTTATATCATCCTGTACATTATCCCTGATTGAATTCAATGTCAAACAGTCCTGTTGAAACCCCCACACTTTAAAGAGGCAAAGGTGATGGCTAACATGCAACCTATGTTGACAGATGCTATTCGTTAGCATGCTCTGGTCAGCAGGGCAGGGCTATAGGTCAGAACTAAACGGCAGTTGGTTTTCAAATTTGTTAGCTTTAGCATGCTAACGGGCACGGTATGTGGGACTACGCTGTAGGCTCATCATTCAAGGGAGCCAAAGCTCATCGTGGCTGAAAAGCCTGGCCTTGACAGAGGGCGACAGGTACTGTGATTAA
>CM030186.1:1432734-1435234 GCA_017639675.1 Aplochiton taeniatus | reverse complement strand
ACGAGAGATGATTCAAAATGACACCTGTCCAGGTGAGTCATATTAGTAAAGGAGTCATTTAAACAAGGGATGATTCAAAATGACACCTGTCCAGGTGAGTCATATTAGTAAAGGAGTCATTTCAACGAGAGATGATTCAAAATGACACCTGTCCAGGTGAGTCATATTAGTAAAGGAGTCATTTAAACAAGGGATGATTCAAAATGACACCTGTCCAGGTGAGTCATATTAGTAAAGGAGTCATTGAAATGTATAGATGATTCAAAATTACACCTGTCCAGGTGAGTCATATTAGTAAATGAGTCATTTATACAAGAGATGATTCAAAGAGTCATATAGTCTGTGAGAGCAGATTCTTAGATTCATATAGTAAAGGAACCATCATTGTCACCGGAGTCATTTGCACAAGGGTTGATTCAAAGAGTTGTATAGAGAACAGTTCACGTTAGAGATTTATATTGTACACACACTGTACACATTAAGCCGATTCAAAGAGTTGTATAGAGAACAGTTCACGTTAGAGATTCATATTGTACACACACTGTACACATTAAGCCGATTCAAAGAGTTGTATAGAGAACAGTTCACGTTAGAGATTCATATTGTACACACACTGTACACATTAAGCCAATTCAAAGACTCTAATCAGTCACGAGACGATTCAAAATTGTATTTTAAACAAATCGAACCGATCAATCATTTATTTTTTGTTGAAATCAAATAGCATATATCCAAGGTGAATATTGAGAGAAACCTTTTGAAATGAAAACGTTCATCAGACAACTTTCCATTCCGTTAACCTCTGCCCTTGGTGTGTTTATGCAGTATATTTGTATCTGCCCTATTATTTGCTATTATTTGTATATATAGTACTCTGCCGTATTGTATATATTTTTCGGGGTATTTTTCTCTACCCTCGATGTACGTATATAGTTGTATATGCTCTAGATGTACGTATATAGTTGTATATGCTCTAGATGTACGTATATAGTTGTATATGCTCTAGATGTACGTATATAGTTGTATATGCTCTAGATGTACGTATATAGTTGTATATGCTCTAGATGTACGTATATAGTTGTATATGCTCTAGATGTACGTATATAGTTGTATATGCTCTAGATGTACGTATATAGTTGTATATGCTCTAGATGTACGTATATAGTTGTATATGCTCTAGATGTACGTATATAGTTGTATATGCTCTAGATGTACGTATATAGTTGTATATGCTCTAGATGTACGTATATAGTTGTATATGCTCTAGATGTACGTATATAGTTGTATATGCTCTAGATGTACGTGTATATATTTGTGTCCGTCCTATTGTGGATGTTTTTTCCTCCAATAAGAGTCTGATATCTGGTGTGCTAACAGGTCTGTGGCCCCCATCTGTAATTTGTCATGTTTGTTTAATAAGCCAGCGCCTCAGTGAGCCCCCCCCCCCATCATCAACCACCCCCTGGCCTGTCCTCTCCTCTGTCAGAGTGTCTCTCTGCACTGCCCTGGGCCGGGGGATAATTCAAACGCCACACAGCACTGCTTGGGTCATTGGGCAGGAAAAAGATTTAGACCAGGGGGAGAAAGGGAGGGAGGGGGAAAAGGAAGACAAGGATGGAGTGAGTGTTCTAAGTGAGTGTGTGAACGAAAGAGTGTGAGGGGAGGGCGAGAGAGAGAAAGAAAAGGACCCGAGGATGGCTGACCTATATGCAATGGAGCCAGGTAGGGGTGTGGTGTCACCCTCTCTCTCTCTCTCTCTCTCTCTCTCTCCCTCTCTCTCTCTCGCTCTCTCTCTCTCTCTCTCTCTCTCCACCCCCCCCTCTGTCTCTCTCTTTCCACCCCCCCTCTCTCTCTCTCTCTCCTTCCCCTTCTCTCTCTATCTCTCTCTCCTGCTCACTCTCCGTCTCTCTCCCTCTCTTCTTTTCTCAAAGTCTCTCCATTTTCTCTTCTCTTCCTCTTTGTCTTCCTCCTATTTGTTGTCTTATGTTTTGCTCTGTTTCTCCCTGTCCTCTTTTACTCTCTTTGTCTGTCTCTGTTTAGCTATTGACCCCATATGGCCCTAGCAGCATGTGTGTGTGTGTGTGTGTGTGCGGGCGTGCTGTTCTATGCAAGCCGTCAGTGAGTGCGTGTGTGTGTATGTTTGAGTGTGTATCGGTGTGTGTGCACGTCTCGGTGTGCATGCAGTCAGGGCTTGCGTGAATGCGCAGCATGCGTGCATGTGTGTGTGTGTGTGTGTGTGTCTGTGTGTGTGTTTGTGTGTGCAGAGACCAAACACTAATTGGTTCCTGGTCTGCCGAGAGACATTTCACTACAGACCAATAGAGACCAACGGAACAAAGTGACATCATCATCATCATCTCTCTCTCTCTCTCTCTCTCTCTCTCTCTCTCTCTCTCTCTCTGTCTCTCTCTCTCTATGTCTGTCTCTCTCTCTCTCTTTCGCTGTCTCTATCTGTCTGTCTGTCTGTCTGTCTGTCTGTCTGTCTCTCTCTCTCTTTCGC
>CM030186.1:1422734-1425234 GCA_017639675.1 Aplochiton taeniatus | reverse complement strand
GAACTCGCAGTGGAAAAGTGTGGAGTCAGCTTTACGAGCCCAGTTAGACACAACCTCATGAGGAATGTCTGCCTCCAGACCAGAACATAGACAGCGACATATAGTGCTGAGTCATGGTCAAGGACATTCTGCCTCAAGTTATGGTCGAGGACTTACAGAGTGCTGAGTCACGGTTGAGGACACAGAGAGTGCCGAGTCATGGTCGAGGACATACAGAGTGCTGAGTGAAGGTCGAAGACATACAGACTGCTGAGTCATAGTTAAGGACATACAGAGTCCCGAGTCATGGTCAAGGACACAGCGAGTGCCGAGTCATGGTTGAGGACATACAGAGTGCTGAGTCATGGTTGGGGACAGATATTTTCATACTTAGTGTGTCTGTATGAACCAACTGATATTTTAATAAGTAGTGTGTCTGTATGAACCGACTGATATTTTAATACGTAGTGTGTCTGTATGAAGAGCTACAGATTGATATTATAATACGTAGTGTGTCTGTATGAAGAACTGCTCTGATGAATGTCTGGTTGACGTTGGCGCATGGTGAGTCTATCTGCTGACTTATTAAAAACAATCAAGTTTGAGATGACAACATACATCAACTATGTCACATGACGTCCAACAAAACGCATAGTGCTGAATGTGCACTTCTTGAGGTGTGTATGAAGGTGTATGAGTGTGTGTGTGTGTGTGTGTGTGAGTGTGTGTGTGTGTGTGTGAGTGTGGGTGTGTGTGTGAGTGTGTGTGTGTGCTTACCGTCAGGGAAACAGTTTTCGGGGTCCGTGGTCTCCTCTGCTGTCTCACTGTCCTCATCCTCTTCCTCCCCTGGTTTCCTTAGGTCCACCGTGCTGCCCTCTGATAGGCTGACGTTATCCTTCTGCTGAGGAAAACAACACACAGCCACCAATCAGAGCCCAGCTTGGCGAGGTGGTGATGATTGCAATGGAACAAGATGTTAGATGTGGATTATTAAAACCAATCAAAACAATTAATCAAATTAATCAAAACAAATATACCGGATGCTTTTATGATAAACTGATGGAGGCTCCTTCTAACCAAACCCTAGGTGCCATGTCAATAGTTTTCTATAATCTTTATTTTGTTACTTTTCTTCATATTTCTTTTTTTCTACCTGATAACTCTGTAAGCCGGTTTGAAAAGACAGAAACAAAGAGAGAGAGAGAGGGAGAGGGAGAGAGAAAGAAAAAGAGAGAGATATGTAGAGAAACAGCCACAGATATAATTCAAGAAACAGCTACCACTGGATACATAGAGTCCTATTCAGTACAAAGGAGTACTTTTCCCTCACGGTCAGCTGAAAATAAAAACGACCTTGCTATGGGAAAAATAAATAAAAACCACACATTACAAAAGGACTTCAAAGACTTAGGTGTGTGTGTTAAAGGTTAGGGTGTGTGTGTGTGTGTGTGTGTGCTATGCGGCCCAGACAGGACACATAGATGTAGGGACAGCACATTGATTCTGTGGTGAACTAGCGCGATCAGCCGAGCCAGGGGGAAATAATCTGCCTCCTTAGGTGTTTGAACACTTAAAGCGGTAAATATTTGAACAAAGAGACTGCAGGTGTGTGTGAGTGAGTGAGTGTGTGTGTGTGTGTGTGTGTGTGTGTGTAACAAGACATGAATACATGCAACGACTGGCTGCTAAGTCGAGACATTATGATAAATAACAGCCTTGGGGAAAAGCCCTGACACACACACACACACACACTCACACTCACACTCACACTCACACTCACACTCACACTCACACTCACACTCACACTCACACACACACACACACACACACACACACACACACACACACTCACTCACTCACTCACTCTCTCACTCACACACACACACACACTCACTCACTCACACACACACTCACACACACTCACACACACTCACACACGATCCTTGGTTGTGAGAGACAAGTCCTTCATGGAGTCAGACAAAAAGTGAAAACAGGTTTGTAGAAATGTGTGGACATTCATTAAAAACAAAAAATTGAAATATCGTTTGTCATTATGGGGTATTGTGTGGATTAGAACACAAATGAAAATGGTCAATTTTAGAATAAGGCTGTACTAAAATCTGCAAAATCTGTTAAAAGGTGAAGGGCTCTGAATTCTTTCTGAATGCCCAATGGGTCTAGTGTCCTCTAGTTCCTGCACAGAGAATCACACACACACACTCCTCTAGTTCCTCCTTCAGTTCACACACACACACACACACACACACACACACACACACACACACACACACACACACACACACACACACACACACACACACACACACACACACACACACACACACACGCTGCCTCAACACACACCCACACACACACACACGCCACCTCAACACACACCCACACACACGCACACGTCGCCTCACCACACACATACAAAGACATTCCATGAATGAGCATATGAAAACACACTCCCTGCAGCATTCTGAATAGAAAGGCCTTTCTCAGAAACAAGTCTGTGTAT
>CM030186.1:1400234-1402734 GCA_017639675.1 Aplochiton taeniatus | reverse complement strand
AGGAATAGAGAGGGAAAGAAAGAAAGAAAGAAAGAAAGAAAGAAAGAAAGAAAGAAAGAAAGAAAGAAAGAAAGAAAGAAAGAAAGAAAGAAAGAAAGAAAGAAAGAAAGGAAGAAAGAAAGAAAGAGAGGAAGAAAGAAAGAAAGAAAGAAAGAAAGAAAGAAAGAAAGAAAGGAAGAAAGAAAGAAAGAAAGAAAGAAAGAAAGAAAGGAAGGAAGAAAGAAAGAAAGAAAGAAAGGAAGAAAGAAATGAAGAAAGAAAGGAAAAGGAAAGAAAGAAAGGAAGAAAGAAAGGAAGAAAGAAAGAAAGGAAAGAGAGGATTTCTGTTTTCCGTTTCTTTTCTAAGAGCAGTGATCGCTCTGGGGCTTTGGTGACACGTGACTCACACACACACACACACACAGATAGACACACACACACACACACACACACACAGATAGACACACACACACACACACACACACACACACACACACACACACACACACACACACACACAGATAGACACACACACACACACACACACACACACACACACACACACACACACACACACACACACACACAGATAGACACACACACCCTCCGTGTTAAGGTTTATCCATTAATGAGAGTAAAACCTTTCTCTCTCTCTCTCTCTCTCTCTCTCTCTCTCTCTCTCTCTCTCTCTCTCTCTCTTTCTTTTCTGTTTACTCCCTTCTTTCTTTGTGGAAAACAAAAGACACTGTTCCTTTGGGGTTGAAAAGGACCTAGATGGAGAGAGAGAGAAAGTGAGAGACAGACAGAGAGAGAGACAGAGAGAGAGAGCGAGAGAGAGAGAGACACAGAGAGATAGAGGGACACAGAGAGAGAGAGAGATACATAGAGAGAGAGAGAGAGAGAGCCAGAGAGAGAGAGAGAAAGAGAGATACATAGAGAGAGAGCCAAACCACACCGATCACACCGTTAACCACTACTCGCATCGAACGGTATTCACCGAACCTTCCATAGCCTTGTAAATCATACCTTCACACCGTTAACCGTTAAACGTAGCCTCTATACCGTTAAACGTTAACCATACCTTCCATATCGTTGGTGAGGTAGGGTTAGGGTGAGGTAGGGTTAGGGTTACCTTCCATAGCGTCGGTGAGGTAGGGTTAGGGTTAGGGTGAGGTAGGGTTAGGGATACCTTCCATAGCGTCGGTGAGGTAGGGTTAGGGTTAGGGTGAGGTAGGGGTTAGGGTTACCTTCCATAGCGTCGGTGAGGTAGGGTTAGGGTTAGGGTGAGGTAGGGTTAGGGTGAGGTAGGGTTAGGGTTACCTTCCATAGCGTCGGTGAGGTAGGGTTAGGGTTAGGGTGAGGTAGGGTTAGGGTGAGGTAGGGTTAGGGTTACCTTCCATAGCGTCGGTGAGGTAGGGTTAGGGTTAGGGTGAGGTAGGGTTAGGGTGAGGTAGGGTTAGGGTTACCTTCCATAGCGTCGGTGAGGTAGGGTTAGGGTTACCTTCCATAGCGTCGGTGAGGTAGGGTTAGGGTTAGGGTGAGGTAGGGTTAGGGTGAGGTAGGGTTAGGGTTACCTTCCATAGCGTCGGTGAGGTAGGGTTAGGGTGAGGTAGGGTTAGGGTTACCTTCCATAGCGTCGGTGAGGTAGCTGGTGGCGCTGAGGGCACGGCCTCTCCTGATGGACTCTCTGGACAGAGGACGGGGTAACAACATGGTGTTCAGCTCTGTGCTGGAGTTAGGACCCTGAGGAACACAAAACAACAACAACATTACCAAACATTTACACCCTCTAGCACTAGCTCTAGTCGTTCCGCTAACCTCTAGTCGTACCGCTAAGCTCTAGACGTACAGCTCACCTCTAGATGTATTGCTAACCTCTAGTAGTATTGCTAACCTCTAGTCCCTTTGCTAACCTCTAGTTGTGTTGCTAACCTCTAGTCGTATTGCTAACCTCTAGTTGTGTTGCTAACCTCTAGTCCCTTTGCTAACATCTAGTGGTATTGCTAACCTCTAGTCCCTTTGCTAACCTCTAGTCATATTGCTAACCTCTAGTCGTATTGCTAACCGCTAGACGTATTGCTAACCTCTAGTCCCTTTGCTAACCTCTAGTCGTACCACTAACCTCTAGTCGTATTGCTAACCTCTAGACGTATTGCTAACCTCTAGTCGTATTGCTAACCTCTAGTAGTATTGCTAACCTCTAGTCGTATTGCTAACCTCTAGTCGTATTGCTAACCACTAGTTGATCACTGTGAGGGTTTGGGTTGGCCAGGGGTTTTAGGGGGCAGGAACGCTTTGTTCCAACCTTACTAACATGAGCTCGTAACGCAACGTCTTCCAACTCTGGACAAAATATAGGAAATGATCAAGTAAACAACTGAATACTCTTATATTCCAAGGGGCTTAGTGAGCCTACATCATGTCACTTATCAAACATACTCAAAACAAAAACAAAAACATAAACTATCCAATTATCCAACGTCCTAATGCATAGAAAAAGGTCAAAACAGATTTCATAATT
>CM030186.1:1392734-1395234 GCA_017639675.1 Aplochiton taeniatus | reverse complement strand
TGTTTCTATGTCTAGGATCTATATTTCTATATTTCTATGTTTCTATGTCTAGGATCTATATTTCTATGTCTAGGATCTATGTTTCAATGTTTCTATGTCTAGGATCTATGTTTCAATGTTTCTATGTCTAGGATCTATGTTTCAATGTTTCTATGTCTAGGATCTATGTTTTAATGTTTCTATGTCTAGGATCTATATTTCTATATTTCTATGTTTCTGTCTAGGATCTATATTTCTATATTTCTATGTTTCTATGTCTAGGATCTATATTTCTATGTCTAGGATCTATGTTTCAATGTTTCTATGTCTAGGATCTATGTTTCAATGTTTCTATGTCTAGGATCTATGTTTCAATGTTTCTATGTCTAGGATCTATGTTTCAATGTTTCTATGTCTAGGATCTATGTTTTAATGTTTCTATGTCTAGGATCTATATTTCTATATTTCTATGTTTCTGTCTAGGATCTATATTTCTATATTTCTATGTTTCTATGTCTAGGATCTATATTTCTATGTCTAGGATCTATGTTTCAATGTTTCTATGTCTAGGATCTATGTTTCAATGTTTCTATGTCTAGGATTTATATTTCTATGCGTCTAGGTCTCATCATCGTTCCATCTACCGGCAAATTTCTCCCGTCCGATTGGTTCTCATTCTCCTCGTTCACGCTTGCCAGACCCAGGCTCCACCTTCGGTCCAACTGGCCGTCCAATTGCAGGCTGAGAGGGGAGGGCTCCGGTGACATCATGGAGTCATTGTCCAGGGGTTTCTGATTGGTCAGAGGTAACAGTCTTAAAGAGACAGGCTGTAACATTTTCATGGAAAGGTGGAGATCATCAAAGACTTCAATTTATTCATACAATTATGGCTATAATCTTGGGACAATATTTAAATAAAGGTAACTAATAAGGACTATTTTAATAAATATTCTCATGAGATAATAGACACAAAATCTAGTTGTGACTAAAATAAAACTTCAGTTTAGTTTGTTTGGCTTGGACTTCCTGTTTATTATCCAATCAGGTCTGACTGACCTGCTGCTGAGAGAGAGAGAGAGTGAGAGAGAGAGACAGAAACAGAGAGGTAGAGAGAGAGAGAGAGACAGAAACAGAGAGGTAGAGAGATGGAGAGAGAGAGACAGAAACAGAGATAGAAATAGAGATAGACAGAGAGACACAGAGATATAGAGAGAAAGAGAGAAATAGAGAGAGAGAGGTAGAGATAAAGAGATGGAGGTAGAGATAGAGAGATGGAGAGATGGAGAGATGGGGTGGAGGTAGAGAGATAGAGAAAGAGAGAGATGGAGAGATGGAGAGATGGAGGTGTGTCTGACCTGTTGTTCTCTCTTCAGTCTCTCCACTGCCAGCTGGAACTCCTTCTCTTTCTGCCAGGCCTCGGCGATGGTCGCCTGGTTCTGCTCCTCATAGGCCATGGCCACTACGGCCAGGATCAGGTTGACCAGGTAGAAGGAGCCCAGGAAGATCACCACCACAAAGAACACCATGTAGGTCTTACCCGCAGAGCGCAGTGTCTGGGGGACGGACAGGCACACACACACACACACACGTGTAAATAGATGATTATCTTCCCTTCACGTAAAAACAAGAACACACAGCAACAGACACAAGCACAGGCACACACACAGTTTTCCCAGTATAACCAGTGTGTATTACCTGGTGGTAGAGGTTTTCCCAGTCTAACCAGTGTGTGTTACCTGGTGGTAGAGGTTTTCCCAGTCTAACCAGTGTGTATTACCTGGTGGTAGGGGTGTTCCCAGTCTAACCAGTGTTTCCCAGTCTAAACAGTGTGTATTTCCTGGTAGTAGAGGTTTTCCCAGTCTAACCAGTGTGTGTTACCTGGTGGTAGAGGTTTTCCCAGTCTAACCAGTGTGTATTACCTGGTGGTAGGGGTGTTCCCAGTCTAACCAGTGTTTCCCAGTCTAACCAGTGTGTATTTCCTGGTGGTAGAGGTTTTCCCAGTCTAACCAGTGTGTGTTACCTGGTGGTAGAGGTTTTCCCAGTAGTCCTGGGTCATGAGTCGGAACAGAGACAGGAAGGCCCAGCCAAACGAGTCAAAGCTGGTGTAGCCGTAGTTTGGGTTTCGCCCTGCCTTCATACAGTCGAACCCGTCTGGGCACTTCCTGTACCACGCACACAGGAAACAAACAAACAAACAAATAAATTACAAAAACAACAAAAAAAAAATATATATAAACAAACTAAAAATATAAATAAACAAACAAACATATAAACAAACAAACAAATAAATAAACAAACAAACAAACAAATAAAATATTAACAAACGAACAAACAAACAAACAAACAAACAAATAAATAAATAAATAAATAAACAAACAAACCACACAGACGGACAGACAAATAAACAAATAAACAAACAAGCATAAAAAACAAACAAACAATCAATCATACATACAAATAAACAAACAAACAGACAACAAATAAACAAACAAATAAACAAAACAAACATACACATACAAAC
>CM030186.1:1380234-1382734 GCA_017639675.1 Aplochiton taeniatus | reverse complement strand
GATCGCTAACCAGCTAAATGAGCTAAAAACCTACCAAACAAATAGACCAAGCTAACCAGCTAAATTAGCTAAAAGCATACCAAACAAATAAACCAAGCTAACCAGCTAAATGAGCTAAAAACCTACCAAATAAATAAACCAAGCTAACCAGCTAAATTAGCTAAAAACCTACCAAACAAATAGACCAAGCTAACCAGCTAAATTAGCTAAAAACCCACCAAACAAATAGACCAAGCTAACCAGCTAAATTAGCTAAACGTACCAAATGAATGCACAAAAAATATTAAAAATATAAAAATCTTATTGTGGCCTTCTGTACTAAAATATGTTATTTGAAACATTTGCTCCAAAACATCTTAATATGGGCTTCTTTACTAAAATATTATATTTTTCTCCAAGAATGTATGGGAAAGATGAAGATGAAGGTTCTGATTTCCCACTTCCATCATTTCACAACGGGTTGTAATCTTATATGGAGAGCATCTGTTACAAATGTTTGTCTTTATATTATTAGGTTTAATTAATAATTAATAATGTAATGTTTAAAGTCACTGACATGCAGGAAGCGTCCATGACTGGACTATACAAACAAACATGAAAGTTTAGCTCATGAATTATATTTGTACTAAATATTCTGGAATTCAAGAATTTAAGAATTATATTTGAACTAAATGCTCTTAAATTCATGAATTTAAGAAATATATTTTAACTAAATGTTCTGGAATTCATGAAATTAAGAATTATATTTGAACTAAATCCTTTGAAATTCATTAAGTTAAGAATTATATTTTAACTAAATGCTCTGAAATTCCTGAATTTAAGAATTATATTTGAACTAAATGCTCTGAAATTCATGAATTTATTAATTATATTTGAACTAAATGCTCTGAAGTTCATAAATGTAAGAATTATAGCAATGCTCTGAAATTCATGAATTTAAGCAAATTGAAACAAGGCAGACTTATAGTTCCTAGGTGTTTTTAGGGGTGCATTAGATTTGTAGACCCTGTCCTCACCTGGGATGACGGAGATTGTTTTGAGCGCTCGTAGAACCCTGAAGGTTCTTAACGCCGACACATTGCCCAGGTCCACAAACTCTGTGACATATCTGCAAGCGCCCCGGGAGACAAGAAGCAAAAAACACACACACACGGAATGACAACACACGCCAACAACAAGCCAGACAGCAAACAAATAGAGAGAGAGAGAGAGAGAGAGAGAGAGAGAGAGAGAGAGAGAGAGAGAGAGAGAGAGAGAGAGAGAGAGAGAGAGAGAGAGAGAGAGAGAGAGAGGGAGGGAGAGAGAGAGAGAGAGAGAGAGAGAGGAAGGGAGGGAGGTCTTGGATTGGTGGAGAGCGACCCGGCTCAGAGGGTCAAAGGGCAACGGCCGTGACCTGTGATTGGACAATGAGGAGGAAGTGAGTGAAGGTGATGACAGCAGCGCAGAGCGTTGGACAGGACAGAGAGAGAGAGAGAGCCAGCGAGACGACGTGGTTTGCGGTGACGAGACGCGGCGGGGGGCTGCTTTGTTGTTTGGTTTCTCAGACAGCGCCCCCTAGTGGCAGGGCCTTACCTGGGATGACTGAGATGGTTTTCAGGGCTCTCAGCACCCTGAACGTTCTCAGAGCCTGGAGGTTGCCTACTTTGACAAACTCTGTTAGCAACCTGTTGAGCCAGAGGGGTCAGGGGTCAAGGTTAGGGTCACACACACACACGCACACACACACACACATAGACACACACTCTGTCAGCGTCAAATAAAATAAACGGCATGTATCTTTATTGTAAAGTATTTCCTTCAGTAATCATCCAAGCAGGAATTGAGTTGTCTGTCCCCAGGGGACTTTCCTGGTTAAATAAAGGTTAACTTAAATAAAGAGTAAATAATACAGGCTAACTTAAATAAAGAGTAAGTAATACAGGCTAACTTAAATAAGGAGTAAATAATACAGGCTAACTTAAATAAGGAGTAAATAATACAGGCTAACTTAAATAAGGAGTAAATTATACAGGCTAACTTAAATAAAGAGTAAATAATACAGGCTAACTTAAATAAGGAGTAAATAATACAGCACAACTTAAATAAGGAGTAAATTATACAGCACAACTTAAATAAAGAGTAAATAATACTGCCAGCCAGCCAGTCAACCAGCCAGCCAGCCAGCCAGCCAGCCAGTCAGCCAGTCAACCAGCCAGCCAGCCAGCCAGTCAGCCAGCCAGTCAGTCAGTCAGCCAGCCAGTCAGCCAGCCAGCCAGTCAGTCAGTCTTAGAGGAGATGGGAGTTAACAGACTCCTTGAGGAGCAAACATTTGAAGCTGTAGAGAACCTTCTGGTTCCAGAACCTTCTTTAAAAGGTTACATTGTGTCCCTGTGATAAGGTTAGAGAATCATCTCCATGGGGACCAGTTTGGCTGGCGATACAGCCTACAGCTTTGTCATATTTGTTTTCGCTGTAAAACGATCCCCAAAGCAAACCTTTGTGAGAGAGCTCATTAGACTAT
>CM030186.1:1365234-1372734 GCA_017639675.1 Aplochiton taeniatus | reverse complement strand
GAGGGGAGGGAGGGAGAGAGGGGGAGGGAGAGAGAGGGGGGAGGGAGAGAGGGGGAGAGGGGAGAGAGAGAGACGGAGGGAGAGAGATGCATCACGGTTAAAGAGCAGAGCTATAAAGATACCATGACATCTCACACACACACACACACACACACACACACACACACACACACACACACACACACACACACACACATTCCAATCAGCCAGTTGTTGTGTATAGAGGGGTGGGAGGAAAGGGCAAACATCAGCACGTCAAGACAAATCTATGGCTGCTGCTACCACAGACATCCCATAATACCACACATCTATGGCTGCTGCTACCACAGACATCCCATAATACCACACATCTATGGCTGCTGCTACCACAGACATCCCATAATACCACAGGTCTGGTCTTTCCTGGTCTGGTATGGTCTGGTCTATTGAGTAATGCTATCACTGACTCTGACTGATATCAGGAGGTCTGGCCTGGCCTGGCCTGGCCTGGCCTAGTCTAGTCTAGTCCGGTCCGGTCTGGTCCGGTCCGGTCTGGTCTGGTTTGGTATGGTCTTGTTTGTTCTGGTCTGGTCTGGTCTGGTAATAAGTGGTCTTGTCTGGTCTATTGAGTTATGCTATCACTGACTGATATCAGGAGGTCTGGTCTGGTCTGGCTTGGTCTGGCCTGTCCTGGTATGGTATGGTCTGTCCTGATCTGGTCTGGTCTGGTATGGTATGGTCTGTCCTGGTCTGGTATGGTCTGGTCTGGTCTGGTATGGTATGGTATGGTCTGGTCTGGTCTGGTATGGTACGGTCTGGTCTGTCCTGGTATGGTCTGGTCTGGTCTGGTCTGGTCTATTGAGCAATGCTGATATCAGGAGGTCTGGCCACACATTTCAAAGCAGGCTGTCAAATCCCATGACGTAGATGGTCCATCCAGGGAGACCCTTTGTTTGTTTTGTATTTGCCCAGCGGGTCTCTAGTGTGTGTGTGTGCATGCGTGTGTGTGTGTGTACGTCCCCTGCCAGGAGGCTTGGTCAGGTCCCACAGGACAGAAGTCAGTCATAGATTCCCAGAATCCACCAAGTATGTTCCGAGATAAACAACTGTAGGAGAGAGAGAGAGAGAGAGAGAGAGAGAGAGACAGAGAGTGTGTGTGTGCGCGTGCACGCTTTAAAGTCCCTGTGGACCTGACAACACCTCTTTGGAAACACCCCCCCCCCCCCCTCCAATGGGGAGGAACACACACCTGAGCTGGAGACAGAGAGAGAGAGAGAGAGAGAGAGAGAGAGAGAGAGAGAGAGAGAGAGAGAGAGAGTGAGAGAGAGAGAGAGAGAGAGAGAGAGAGAGAGAGAGAGACAGAGACAGAGACAGAGACAGAGACAGAGACAGAGACAGAGACAGAGACAGTGACAGAGACATAAAAGGATGTTTCATTTTCCTAATTATCACTCACGTGACCTTATATCTCTATCTATACAGCATATTGATTGGCTGTGATTGATCCTGTGTTCTGACAGATGTTGGGTTGCTAATGCCATATGAACAAATCTATGGGACAAGATAATAAATAGCTATAAACGTTTGTTCTGCCTCAACGAGGGCAGAAACACACTCACATGGAAGTCTAGCGTGCCATGGGGAAACAAGGTTAATGGCTGAACACAGGCAGACAGCCAAACCGTTTGAATCAGTCAAATAAATAAACATCTGGCCTTATCTACCTTTTCTATCATCATATTTTAAAACCAGTCAACAAGAACCATTCAGCAAGAACCAGCTAAGGCTAATGATGACCCTCCACCAGAGTATGGATATCAGAACCAGCCAGTCAGTCAGTCAGTCAGTCAGTCGGTCAGTCAGGCCAGTCAGTCAGTCAGTCAGACAGCTAGTCAGCCAGCCAGTCAGTCAGTCAGTCAGTCAGTCAGTCAGCCAGTCAGTCGGTTGATGGCTCTGATGCTGACTGAAGTGACAGAGCCTTAAAAACACACTCACCCTCACACTCAGACACACACACACACACACACTCAGTCACGCACACTTAAACATACTCAAGTCACTCTCGAAAACACATCCAGGCGTCTGCGCACACACACACACACACACATACACACACAATCACAATCACAAACACAATGACTTCAAATAGGACCACCACTTATCACCCAACACTCCACAACTCTCTCTCCCTCTCTCTAGGTCTGTCTGTTCCTCCCTCCTTCCCTCCCTCACTTACTCCCCCTCCCCACGCTCTCTCTCTCTCTCTCTCTCTCTCTCTCTCTCTCTCTTTCCCTGTCCCTCTCACTTGCTTACGCACATATTCTCCTGTGAAGTGATTGAGGCCTTATCTAAGAACTCTCTCAACACACACACACACACACACACACACACACACACACACACACACACACACACACACACACACACACACACACACACACACACACACACACACACACTCACTCTTTTGTTGTGGAAGTAGTAGGGGTCGATGTCCTCCAGTGGGACGCCCACCAGATGCGAGGGGATCTCTCCGAAGATGCGGGGCAGCTGTTTCCCCGCCTCCAGGTCCACTCTGGGTCTTGGTGACTCCACATCACCCAGGTCCTCCTGGGGGGGGAAAGAGAGGGGAGAGGGAGGGAGGGGGGGGGGGGGGGGGGGAGGGGGGACAGAGGGTGGAGACAAGTGAGAGACAGTGGTCATGGTTAGCGGGTGGCCCCAGGTTGATTACTGTGTCCTCCAATCAGGACTTAGATAAATGAAGAACTAAACATCAGAGTCAATGAATTACATTTCCATTACCATTGAGAAAAACAATATGCTAGTACCAGTAATAATATTTGGAATTATGCAAAACACTGCCTTATATTGTTAAAGTTGCAGTAAGCCAGTCTGGAGTAATGATACAAAATGTGAAAACATGGCCGCCGTCCTACTTCAGGGAAGAACGTTAATTCCGTAACGTTAACTAGAGCTAGCGTGCCTACATTAGTGGAACGTTCATCAGATCGTAGGAGCAGCTTTTATTTCCGGTGCTTTCTTCCCTCACACATTTGAAAAGGTTACCGTGTCACTGCTAGCCCGGCAACGCAAAGAACGCACGGCAACAACGGGCGTGACGAGAAGTGGGCGGGAGCAGAGGACAGAGAGGTCTCAGGGATTGGATAGTTTAGCTGTCCGTCAGCCTCTCAAATCCTTCGATGTAACTTTGGAATTGTCCGTCATGGATACTTCAATGGACTCGTGAGAAAGTACTTGTTAATAAACCCTTCTCTAAGTGGTTATTAAGTTATTAAAGGTTCCATCAGTGCTCTTTGGTAACAGTAACAAGCCTGCTTAATATAACATGCTGACCTATCTATAACATGCTGATCTATCTATCTATCTATCTATCTATCTATCTATCTATCTATCTATCTATCTATCTATCTATCTATCTATCTATCTATCTATCTATCTATCTATCTATCTATCTATCTATCTATCTATCTATCTATCTATCTATCTATCTATCTATCTTTATACACTGTATATAAGTACAGTGGGGCCAAAAAGTATTTAGTCAGCCACTGATTGTGCAAGTTCTCCTACTTACAAAGATGAGAGAGGTCTGTCATTTTCATCATAGGTACACTTCAACTATGAGAGACAAAAATGAGAAAAAAAATCCAGGAAATCACATTGTAGGATTTTTAAAGAATTGATTTGTAAATGATGGTGGAAAATAAGTATTTGGTCAATAACAAAAGTTCAACTCAATACTTTGTAACATAACCTTTGTTGACAATGACAGAGGTCAAACGTTTCCTGTAAGTCTTCACCAGGTTTGCACACACTGTAGCTGGTATTTTGGCCCATTCCTCCATGCAGATCTCCTCTAGAGCAGTCATGTTTTGGGGCTGTCGCTGGGCAACACGGACTTTCAACTCCCTCCACAAATCTTCTATGGGGTTGAGGTCTGGAGACTGGCTAGGCCACTCCAGGACCTTGAAATGCTTTTTACGGAGCCACTCCTTCGTTGCCCGAGCGGTGTGTTTGGGATCATTGTCATGCTGGAATACCCAGCCACGTTCCATCTTCAATGCTCTCACTGATGGAAGGAGGTTTTGGCTTAAAATCTCACGATACATGGCCCCGTTTATTCTTCCCTTAACACGGATCAGTCGTCCTGTCCCCTTTGCAGTAAAACAGCCCCAAAGCATGATGTTTCCACCCCCATGCTTCACAGTAGGTATGGTGTTCTTGGGATGCAACTCAGCATTCTTCTTCCTCCAAACACGACGAGTTGAGTTTTTACCCAAAAGTTCTATTTTGGTTTCATCTGACCACATGAAATTCTCCCAATCCTCTTCTGGATCATCCATATGCTCTCTGGCAAACTTCAGACGGGCCTGGACATGTACTGGCTTAAGCAGGGGGACACGCCTGGCACTGCAGGATTTGAGTCCCTCTCGGCGTAGTGTGTTACTGATGGTAGCCTTTGTTACTTTGGTCCCAGCTGTCTGCAGGTCATTCATCAGGTCCCTCCGTGTAGTTCTGGGATTTTTGCTCACCGTTCTCATGATCATTTTGACCCCACGGGATGAGATCTTGCGTGGGGCCCCAGATCGAGGGAGATTATCAATGGTCTTGTATGTCTTCCATTTTCTTACAATTGCTCCCACAGTTGATCTATTCACACCAACCTGCTTGCCTATTGCAGATTCACTCTTCCCAGCCTGGTGCAGGTCTACAATTTTCTTTCTGGTGTCCTTCGACAGCTCTTTGGTCTTGGCCATGGTTGAGTTTGGAGTCTGACTGTTTGAGGCTGTGGACAGGTGTCTTTTATACAGATGACGAGGTCAAACAGGTTCCATAAATACAGGTAACGAGTGGAGGACAGAAGAGCTTCTTAAAGAAGAAGTTACAGGTCTGTGAGAGCCAGAAATCTTGCTTGTTTGTGGATGACCAAATACTTATTTTCCACCATCATTTACAAATAAATTCTTTAAAAATCCTACAATGTGATTTCCTGGATTTTTTTTCTCATTTTTGTCTCTCATAGTTGAAGTGTACCTATGATGAAAATTACAGACCTCTCTCATCTTTGTAAGTAGGAGAACTTGCACAATCAGTGGCTGACTAAATACTTTTTGGCCCCACTGTATATGTATATTGTATATAAATATATGTATATAGTATATAAGTATATGTATATAGTATTTAAGTATATGTATATAGTATATAAGTATATGTATATTGTATATAAGTGTATGTATATAGTATATAAGTATATGTATATAGTATATAAGTATATGTATATAGTATATAAGTATATGTATATTGTATATAAGTGTATGTATATAGTATATAAGTATATGTATATCTGCATGGTGACTGGTCATGTATGCTTGGTGAGTGTCTGAGGGTTCTCTGAGTTTGACTTTAGTTTCTAGACCTCGCATAGAAACAGTATTAAAAAAAAATGTTTTTTATAATAATTTGATGTATTGATATCTGCTGGCTAATAATGAAAATAATTTGTCCTAAACATTAATAAAAGCTTTGTTAGTTTGTCTTGTGTTATTAGCAGCTGTGTCTACTGCAGCTTCAACAATAACCGTAATAGCAGCTTCAACAGATGGCCATGTTCCTAGTATAATTAAAGAGTGAGTAGGCTTATTAGCTAATATATTTATGAGCTTAGTCATAACAGACTCAATGGAAGGAGTGTTTACTCTTTCATCAGCCATTCGTTTAATAAAGTCCAGGATCATATTCGGACGTCTGCAAACAGCATGTTATGTAACCTATTATATATTAGGTATGTAATTATATATTATATTACCTATATAACTATCTTAATATATATGATTAGATATTAACTACCAACACGACATTGTGTTATGATAGCTTAGGCGGTTTTGTTCCCCGATGATTGGTGCTTTACACAGAGAGACGAGACAGGGGGACGGAGGGGAGGGGGGGGGGGGGGGGGGGAGGGAGAGGGAGAGGGAGAGGGAGAGGGGAGAGAGGGAGGTAGGACGAGAGAGGGAGGGAGGAAGAGGAAGAGAGAGAGGGGGGGGTGAAAGGGGAGAGAGAGAGGGAGAGAGGGCCCAAATACCCACATACACCACCTGTCGTGTGGGGCTGTGTCTCACCACCCGTGCCCCCCCCCCCCCTCACCTTGTACTGTTTGTTCTGACGGGCGTTCTCCTCCGAGATGCGCTCCTCGATGGCGGCCAGTGAGTCCTGTGTGAAGCGGTGCAGGCTGTCAGGTCCGGGTGGTAGCAGCCAGGCGGCCATATTGTCATCCTGAGTCTGGGGGGGGACCACGGCTGACTACACCTGCTACAGACAGGGAGTATTATATAGATTAACGTTATATAATATATCATACACACCTGCTACAGACAGGGAGTATTATATAGATTAACGTTATATAATATATCATACACACCTGCTACAGACAGGGAGTATTATATAGATTAACGTTATATAATATATCATACACACCTGCTACAGACAGGGAGTATTATACAGATTCATGTTATATAATATATCATTCACACCTGCTACAGACACCAAGACAGGGGGTATTATATAGATTAATATTACTTATTATATAATACACAGCTTTATATGAAATACAGCTACAGGAATACATATATATGTATATATACATATATATATATAGCTCTGATCTTATATATATATATATATATATATATATATATATAAGATCAGAGCTACAGAGAATGTTTTCTATAGGAAACACAGAGAGAACATTGGAACAGATTTAGACAGACAGACAGACAGACAGACAGACAGACAGACAGACAGACAGACTTATTTATTCAACGGTCAATCTTGTGAAAATGTGCTCATGAAACAAGGATCGTTCCATTACGGCTATGTAGGGGTGCTGAATGTCTGATTTTACACAGAATTGCTTGGTTTCTCCCAATAAATTATGATATACAGCCTATTTTGACATAAATATCAGCCTATTAAGAATGCTGTTAATAAAAATGTGAAAATAACTCATGTGCTTTTAATGAATTTCCTTGGTGTGCGTGAATAAATCACCATGGTAGACGAAGATGCTCCCAATTCTGCTGGGCCATTAGAGCAGCATCTTGGCTGGGGTTTAACATCTTTTAGCTACCTAGCAGCTCACACTGTCTGGGGGGGAAAACATCAAAAGTGTGGGAGCATTTTGAAGAAGTCAAAGATGATCCTAAGAAACTCCAATGCAAGCTGTGGCAACATCTTCTGTCAAACCACTTGACAACAGTCACGTAACGTGGCCTACCAATTAAAACAGTCACGTAACGTGGCCTACCAATTAAAACAGTAACGTAACGTGGCCTACCAATTAAAACAGTTACGTAACGTGGCCTACCAATTAAAACAGTAACGTAACGTGGCCTACCAATTAAAACAGTTACGTAACGTGGCCTACCAATGAAAACAGTAACGTAACGTGGCCTATCAATTAAAACAGTAACGTAACGTGGGCTACCAATTAAAACAGGTACG
>CM030186.1:1347734-1350234 GCA_017639675.1 Aplochiton taeniatus | reverse complement strand
GAGAGAGAGAGAGAGAGAGAGAGAGAGAGAGAGAGAGAGAGAGAGAGAGACATTAAGTGAAAGAGAGAGACAGAGAAGTAGAGAGAGAAAAAAACTGAAACAGGAACAGAGATAGATAAAGAAAGAGAGAGAGAGTGACAAAGTGTAAAGAGAGAGAGAAGTGGATGGAGAGAGATACAAAAATACAAGGAAAGAAAGAGAGAGTGAGAGAGAGAGGGACAATAAAGAGAGGGGGAGAGTACGGGAGGAACAACACAGAAAGCGAGAATGAGAATGACAAATGAACGAAAGAGAAAGAAAAAAATAAATAATAGAAAGAATGCCAGTGTTTCCCTAAAAGGAAGGGGCAGGATGTACAGAATGTGTTCCAGTAGCACCAGCCAACTTTAGCTTCAGGCTAGTCTTCTGCTAGCTGTCTATGATTAAAGATCGTCTTCTGCTAGCCGTCTACGATTAAAGATCGTCTTCTGCTAGCCATCTAGGGTTAAGTACCGTCTTCCTCTAAATGTCTACGGTTAAAGAACGTCTTCTGCTAGCCGTCTACGATTAAAGATCGTCTTCTGCTAGCCATCTATGATTAAAGATCGTCTTCTGCTATACGTCTACGATTAAAGATCGTCTTCTGTTAGCTGTCTACGGTTAAAGGTCGTCTCCTGCTAGCTGTCTACGGTTAAGGACCGTCTTCCTCTAAATCTCTATGGTTAAAGACCGTCTTCCTCTAAATCTCTACGGATAAGGACCGTCTTCCTCTAAATCTCTACGGTTAAGGACCGTTTTCCTCTAAATCTCTACGGTTAAGGACCGTCTTCCTCTAAATCTCTACGGTTAAGGACCGTCTTCCTCTAAATCTCTACGGTTAAGGACCGTCTTCATCTAAATCTCTACGGTTAAGGACCGTCTTCATCTAAATCTCTACGGTTAAGGACCGTCTTCCTCTAAATCTCTACGGTTAAGGACCGTCTTCATCTAAATCTCTACGGTTAAGGACCGTCTTCATCTAAATCTCTACGGTTAAGGACCGTCTTCATCTAAATCTCTACGGTTAAGGATCGTCTTCCTCTAAATCTCTACGGTTAAGGACCGTCTTCCTCTAAATCTCTACGGTTAAAGACCGTCTTCATCTAAATCTCTACGGTTAAGGACCGTCTTCATCTAAATCTCTACGGTTAAGGATCGTCTTCATCTAAATCTCTACGGTTAAGGACCGTCTTCATCTAAATCTCTACGGTTAAAGACCGTCTTCATCTAAATCTCTACGGTTAAGGACCGTCTTCATCTAAATCTCTACAGTTAAAGACCGTCTTCCTCTAAATCTCTGCCATGAGGCCGACCTGCAAACAGCCCCACTAAATAATCATTTTCACTGACTGCATTTGATATAGTGCTCTTCTAGAAACCTAAAAAGCTTTGCACTATGGGGGGAACTCACAGTTTGGTCACCAATATGTAGCAGCCATATTGCACGAAACTTGTCACATATTGTCAAAAGAAAGACAGATTTACATTGAAGGAGAGAAACGGAGAGAGGAAAATATAGCAGCAGATATAGATGAACAGATTGAAGAAAAAAAATGAACTTGTTAGAAAGAGAGAGGGGGAGGGCGCCAGTAGGTTACAATGATTTTGTGATGATTGAGTTGCAGACGTATATCCATAGAGTATGTTGTTTGATGGACAGCTTTCCCCAGCTCGCCTGTGGAGCCAAAAAAGCTCGGTGTTGCTACCGCTAAGGACTCTGGGGGATAGAACACTCCTAGAATTATTTTGGCCTGTCAATCAAAAGCCAACAGAAATAGTAGAATACAGCCGTTGTCAAGGTATAGTTACACTAGGCAACAATGGGCCAGTGATCCCCGGCCCAAACCGCCCTGGAAACCCTCGCTCTGCCCATTCTAGATATTCTATTTCTATGGCAACAGTCGTGCAGGGAATGTTGTTGCCAGATATTCTGGACGTATTGATGACCTGTGCACCTGGAGTTGTTTGTTTTTTTAGGGCAGTTAGACACAGCTAAATCATTGACCCTGTTCTGTCAGCAAAGTCACACCCCTGTGTTTTTGCTGTTAAAAAGTCACAGTGGAACAGATGTAGATGACCCCAGGAAACAATATAGAGTCTTCACAGTTACTATAAATACTATATGGAGTCTAATGTTTATTTTTCAACAATGCAACGCTGACTAAGACCTACAGCATTCTCTGAATGAATCTACCTGAGTTCTAGACCAATCACATGCTCTTCCATCTACCTGAGTTCTACACCAATCACACGCTCTTCCATCTGCCTGAGTTCTACACCAATCACACGCTCTTCCATCTGCCTGAGTTCTACACCAATCACACGCTCTTCCATCTGCCAGAGTTCTACACCAATCACACGCTCTTCCATCTGCCTGAGTTCTACACCAATCACATGCTCTCCCATCAATCTGAGCTCTACAACCATCACAAGCCTAGTTGAGTATACATGCATACGGGATGATGTTTGTTATCACATTAAC
>CM030186.1:1335234-1345234 GCA_017639675.1 Aplochiton taeniatus | reverse complement strand
CATCCTGTTTGAGTTCGTACAAATTCTTTAAATTTCCATGAAACTCATAGGATGAATCAGAAAAATATGATTGTCCTGGATGACGTTGCATTTACCTTCAACTCAAAAATCCCCCTCAAAACAATGTAATATCAATCTGTTATACGGCCCTGCTGCCATGTCTAATAATATCAACATAAATAACCTTCTACGTTGGTTATTTGGGATACGTTTTGGTGAATACACTGTAAACCTACATAACAAAACCTAACGGTGATTCAATAGTTATTATCCCCGGATTCAGGTGACTAATGTAAAATGATTGGCCAAAATTTGTACAGTTCTAGTTTTTGCAATTTTGAATTGCCTTAATTGGGGATAGATTCTTCCTGCGAGGCTTTTAATTAAGTATCTTTGAAACCAAACAGACAAATTGCAAACACACTGTAAACACATACACTCACGCGCACGCAGGTATAATTACGCACACATAGATCCGTGCATTAAACACGGAAAGAAGAGGAGGAAGGTAACAAGAAACACAAAGTACTTACATGTGAAACTACTGTATTTGGGCTACAGCATAACAATGGTCCGCGTAGGTTCAACACATAGCAGGCACCATCCGCAAACGGCCAATGACGGCTTGCAATCAAGACATATGTCCAAATCCCTTTGGAAAAACACACCCAGCTGTTTTTTATTATTTTTATTATAAAAAAAAACTTCGGTTTATATTCAGATAGATATGTTAGAGTGAAAAAGTTATTTGGGTAAATCCCGGAGCATCCATGGGTCGGAGAAGCGCTTCTTAAGTGAGTTTGACGTCTCTTGTTTTATTTTAAGGATTTTACCTACATCCGTTCCGGTGAGTTGTCCAATGTATCCTTTGGTCTGGTTGGTCTTCGGCACTTCTCATTGAAATACATCCATATAGTAATAATAACAAAAAATATGGACCGTCAAGATTAAACAGATTTAATTCACAATAAAATGTCGCTTTCTTCCAGGTTTTGGTTCTTATTCCAGTTTTGGCAACAAACTTTATAAAAGCACACATTGGCTTATATTGCAAAGTCTGTCGGTAAAAGGTTACTGCTTGCCTGTATTCCGTAACCCTCTCCGAAAATCCATCCCTGGCGCGCGCTTGATCACCCTTGTGCCGTGGAGAGAGAGCGAGTCAGATGTTCGTTCCAAGGTTACGCCCACTCTAATTTGTCTCACTTTGCGCTGTCCGGATTCGCGCACACAACCGGACACACACACACACACACACAAACACACACACACACACACACACACACACACACACACACACACACAGGTTTTGGGGGAGGAATGTGTTATTAAAACAGTTTCACTTGGCAGGAACGATAATTAAATTGCTTGGCTATAGGCCTATATATAGAGAGAGATCTGTTTTAACAAAAGAAAGAAGCTATTTAAATCAGCAAGGTCGTAAACCTATAATAAGAAAGTGCTTGTAATAGTAACCACGCTGATCAGATGCATTTCAATAGTCAAACATAGATCTATCAATAGATCACAGGGTAAAAAGAAATAGTAATGCAACTTAGACTAAAACAGCCTAAACTGCTAATTTGTAATTATAATACAAAAAATAAAATAAAACTAAAAAATAGACTTTTGCAGCTTCGTCATAAAATGCTGAAATGTCTATTTCATTTCAAGCTATTCAAATCTCAAATTCAAATTGACAGTTTAAAGTATTTTCTAAGGCGGACAATTGTTAATGCAAAGTCGTGCTATACCACAAATGTTGTGATTTCTTAAAAAGTTTTGCTGGAACTGTTGCCGGTTCTATCAGGTCAATGAATCTGTGACCATATATGGTACAACAGCGTTCTCTGCTGGAAAACTTTGATAAAAACTTCTATGCTTGCACCTGTCACGCCGATTTCATCCTCTGGGTTTCCCGCTCTCTTACAAGGAACTAAATAGTAAATAATCATTTAAAGGGTATCAGTATGACTTATTAAAATGGTGATGTGGAAATACTGAGTGAAATACCTAGCTACATTTATTTGAAGTTAGACTAGTTGACTAGTTAAATTATCTATACCAAACATATCTTTGTTGCTTTCAAATCCTAAAAGCAAATATACTGAAAACCTGTTGCAAACCTGGCTCTCTCCAAGTAACGGTGGGGTTGCCTGATTTATATCGTCTGCTTGCGTCATCGGGACCTGCACTGTTGAGACACGTTGTGCGATGATTACAGCGTCACCCAGGCAACCTCGGGTTGGTAAAACAGGCACACCTTCAGTGATAAGGGCGCAGGCACTCGGCCCTCAAGGGTGCGCGCATATTGTGTGAATGAAAGGGAGGACAGGGGTGACAAGACTGTGTCAATCTGTCAGCGCCGAGTCACACGTAAGACACTACACTCTTGCGGACAAACTCACAACAAATAAACAGCATACATCAAGCTTGTTACAATCTAACACTTCTGCAATCATCTTTTCCCGCATCTTTTAACTCCATGCCCATCTCCTGCTGTGATTGGTGCACCAATGAAAACAGCCCTGGATACTCGGGCTTCTATTAGAATGTTTAGAATATCTGGATGGGTGGATGAGGGAGGAACTCTTCCTACAAAATTGCCGGTGGTTTCTTTGTGTGATGATGAAGCAGTAGACTGACAGGTCTTTTACTGTCTATGGTGAAATCGGTGCATTGCTAAAATAATCTTGCTAAAATCCACCTCACAAAGTACCACCAGCCCTGCCTTTCATGAATAGCCAGTGAAGGCAATCAACGGGACTACATCTTGCCCTACCTCCTGGACTATCCTATCACAGCCCTCCTCCCCTAAGGCCCAGCAGACTCCCTACCTCCTGGACTATCCTATCACAGCCCTCCTCCCCTAAGGCCCAGCAGACTCCCTACCTCCTGGACTATCCTATCAATACCCTCCTCCCCCCACAACAGGTGTTTGATCGTGTAGCATCAATTCGGAGGCCTGCATCTTTCCAGCCATCCTGTGAATACATGACTGGAAAAAGGGCAGAGAGCAAAGGAGAGAGATTGATAGTCTGCTTTCAACAAAATATAACCAACTTCTATTGGGAAAACATGTTACATCTTAGGGTTAGGGTTAGGATAGATCCTATTCCATGTGACTATAGGAGAGTGCTGCAGATCCATCAGTACTCCCCTGCTGTATTGGACGTCTTCTCCCTGATGGCTGGGCTCAACCAAAGCAGCCGTACAGCAGCAACAGTTTCAAGGCCATCGTCAACAGTTTCAAGGCCCTCGTCTGGGTGGCAAACCTGTGAACACATTACTTAGAAAAAGCCAGAGAGCAAAAGGAGAGAGAGAGATTAGTAGGATTTATGAAACAGGGTACCATCTTGACATTAACAAGACAAGTCAAGTCCTTTGAGACTGAAAACAGCAACCAACACTCCACCCTACCACAGGTCACACACACACGCACACGCACACGGACACGCACACACACACTCACACACACAGACACACACACACACACACACACACACAGCAACCAACACTCCACCCCACCACTGTTCCAAATAGGTCACTTGAGTTTGACTTTTATTTGTAAATGCGTTCCCCAACTCAGCATGCAAATAGTGATTGTTCTTAACATGTCTTCCCATTGATTTTTAGCAGCCAATGTGGACAGAATTTAAAATAATTCTGAAAGCAATTCATCAGCAAGCGTTTTGCTGGGCGCGTGTGTTTAGCGCATGATATAGCCTTTACAGCCTACAAGGGGAGCAAGTTTTGCATTTGGAAAGCTTCACACCCCTGTCTGAGCTGAACTACAAAGACAATAATCATATGTGATGGTTAAATGACTGCACATAAATCAACTTATGTATTATGATGTGCAACTAGTATTGTAAAACATTGGAACAGTTCAAATTAATAAAATCCCTTAACATGGAAGAAAACAAAGTGAACTTTGCCGGAAATTCTCCTTTCCTTTGGTGAGCGGAACTGACGTCACCACTGTCAACATGAAAGATGGCGACCTTACACAGGCAAAACGCGGCTGGTCGCAGAAAAGTCCAGGTAAATTTGCCTGTCCTGTCACATAATTCCATGCTGAGTTGGCGTGTCTATAGTTGGACATGAAATCATCATTGTACTTCCGATGCTTGAGTTTTTTCACTTATATCTGAGGCGGTATTTGAACCTCCAACGTGGGTTGCAACCGGTCCCCATATCCTGCTTGCACCCCCGCTACTGCGCTAGCATCACCGGAAAGCTAACTGCACTAAAAACTTGTTGGCACGTTCACAATTTAAAGTCAGGACTATTCGTAGAAAAAGCGTATTGTATATTACTGCTAACTTAAATACTAAATTAAATTAAGTTAAATACTAACGGAGAAAAGATTAGCATTCTTGTGATTGCGTTTGAGGAGATGTGGAGGCTAACGTTAAGAGCCCACGCCCCCCTCGTCATGATGAGCCGCCGCCTCCATACAGTAAATAAGCATTAACAGACACTTAAACATGCTACTGCAGCCTTCTCAGTACAGTAGTTAGCTTAGATAAACAGTTACTCATGTTCTGGTACTATTGTTACGCTAAGCGATCTAAAGTTGAGCTACTTGCCCGATGTTTTGGAACAAAATTGAAATACTGAAATACTATTTACCGCCTAATTGTGGCAAACTACGATTTTAGTGTCGTGGTCAGGTATGTAACTGCTGTTGTTGGAACTCCCAACCTGGCGTCATTGTCAGACTGCGTCATCCTCTGTCAAGCTTTGTAGATATAGTGTTTGTTTTGGACTGGTTTTAATATCTTAAAGACGTCATGTAGTTCAAGTTACTTAATTAAAAGACCTACGCATAAACTTCCATGTCAACATTAACGTCCGCTCTTGATCTCGGCAGTCCTATCTGACGCACTTTGTTTGTCGATCAGAAATATCCTCCGATGGTCTCCCACTCTCACGGTCACTCTACGTCTTTCTGTTCTTTCTGTTGGTCTGACAGACACACTGAAACTCAGACGGACAGATATTCCTACCTGTCTGTCTGTTTCTGTCTAAGATATGCCTGTCTGTTCATTTCTGTCTGTCAGAGGTATGTCTGTCTGTCCGTTTCTGTCTGTCAGAGGTATGCCTGTCTGTCTGTCTGTCTGAGATATGCCTGTCTGTCCGTTTCTGTCTGTCAGAGATATGCCTGCCTGTTTATTCCTGTGTTTCTGTGTTACTGATTGGGTGCCTTGCACCCGGCTAGCCTACTCCCCTCCAAGCAAAATGTTTACAGATCCTTCCCTCTCCCTCTCCCTCTCTCCTCCACTAGGTGTCGTATGTGATCAGGGAGGAAGTTGAGAAGTACAACCGCAATGGCGTCAATGCTCTCCAGCTGGACCCGGCTCTCAACCGCCTCTTCACCGCCGGACGGGACTCCATCATCAGGATATGGAGCGTCAACCAGCACAAGGTACACACCGCTGTTACCATAGAGATAGAACTATCCTTCAGCTGCTGTTACCATAGAGATGTAACTATCCTTCAGCTGCTGCTGTTACCATAAAGATAGAACTATCTACTCATTGCTGTTACCATAGAGATAGAACTATCCTTCAGTTGCTGTTACCATAGAAATGGAAATATTTATATAGATAGTCATATGACAGTCAGTCAGTGTAATGGCTGCTGTTCTCCACTGCAGCAGGACCCTTACATAGCCTCTATGGAGCACCACACAGACTGGGTCAACGACCTCGTCCTCTGTTGCAACGGAAAGACATGTGAGTCTCTCTCTCTCTCTCTCTCTCTCTCTCTCTCTCTCTCTCTCTCTCTCTCTCTCTCTCTCTCTCTCTCTCTCTCTCTCTCTCTCTCTCTCTGTTTTTCTTTCTCCCTCCTGCTACTGTTCTTTCATTATCTCTTCTTTTTAACACGGTCTCTCTAAACCTCTCTTCCTTTTCTTCGGTCTACCCCTCTCTTATTTCTCTCCCTCTCTTTTCTCCGTCACTCTCTTTTTTTCATGCCTTTCCTCCTTCTCACCCTCTCTTCACCCTGTCTTCCTCCCCCTCTCTCTTACTTACTTTCTCTCACCCTCTCTTTCTCTCCCTCTCTCTTCTTTACCCCCCCCCCCTCTCTCTCTCAGTGATATCAGCTTCCTCAGACACAACAGTGAAGGTGTGGAACGCACACAAGGGATTCTGCATGTCCACCTTGAGAACACACAAGGTAAGACACACACACACACACACTCCAACACTCCAACACACAAAGAGGATTCTACCCGTAAGTGTGAAGTGTTGGAAGTTGTGAACCTTTCTTGTGTGTGTGTGTGTGTGTGTGTGTGTGTGTGTGTGTGTGTGTGTGTGTGTGTGTGTGTGTGTGTGTGTGTGTGTGTGTGTGTGTGTGTGTGTAGGACTATGTGAAGGCCCTGGCCTATGCCAAGGATAGGGAGTTGGTAGCATCAGCCGGGCTGGACCGACAGATCTTCTTATGGGACGTGAACACACTGACGGCCCTCACCGCCTCCAACAACACCGTTACCAGTGAGTACACACACACACACACACACACACACACACACACACACACACCATCACCGCCTCTAACAACACCGTTACCAGTGAGTACACACACACACACACACACACACACACACACACACACACACACACACCATCACCGCCTCTAACAACACCGTTACCATCACCGCCTCCAAACACACAGTCACCTGTGAGTACACACACACACACACACACACACACACAGTCACCAGTGAGTACACACACGTGCTGACAGGTCTCACACACACCCTGATGGTTTTGATGCTAGACATGGTATTTTATCTTTTGTTAATTATCTTCTTTATAAGTCTTAAAGCTCTCCCTGTCACCGTAGTAACAGAGTTTTTATATTTTTTTTATATGCCAGCGTCGTCTCTGAGCGGGAACAAGGACTCCATCTACAGCCTGGCTATGAACCAGACGGCCTCCATTATCGTCTCAGGCTCCACAGAGAAGGTCAGGGGGCAAAGGTCACGGGGTGAGGAGGTGGTGGGGGGCGGGTACTCCATCTACTGTTGGAGGCGGTGATGGTGTGTGTGTGTGTGTGTGTGTGTGTGTGTGTTAACTGTGTGTGTGTGTGTGTGTATGTGTGTGTGTGTGTGTGGTTAGGTGTTAAGAGTGTGGGATCCCAGGACGTGTGCTAAACTGATGAAGCTGAAGGGACACTCAGACAACGTTAAGTCACTGCTGCTCAACAGAGATGGAACGCAGGTGGGACACACACACACACACACACACACACACACACACACTCAGTAACACACACTCACACTCCTTCCAGAGACACACACATAGAGACGCATAAACTGAATGATTACTACACCCTTTAGACCGCCGGCTAATCCAAGTTTGGCGTCTTCTGCTCATCCTTTCTTTTCTTCATCCTTTCTTTTCTTCATCCCTCCTCCTTCTCTCCAGTGTCTGTCCGGCAGCTCGGACGGAACCATCCGCCTGTGGTCGCTGGGGCAACAGCGCTGCATCGCCACGTACCGCGTCCATGATGAGGGCGTGTGGGCGCTGCAGGCCAACGAGGTCTTCAGCCACGCCTACTCCGCCGGACGGGACCGCAAGATCTACTGCACCGACCTCCGTAACCCTGACCTCCGGCTGCTGATCTGTGAGGAGTCCGCCCCTGTGCTCCGGGTAGGGAGACCCCACGGCCACAGGAACTACCTTATTAGGAAGAGCAGAGTGTCGTTGGAACAGATGGACAGGATGTCCAGACCTTTTATGGTTGTGCGTGGGTGGAAGTAATGGACGCCCTGGATTCCTAAACTCTAAATCAATGCTTTTATACATTAAGGATTTCTTAAGTGGTATGGGGTTGATCTGGGTCATGATTAACATAGGCAGGGTTAAGATCTGGGTCATGCTTAACATAGACAGGGTTAAGATCTGGGTCATGATTAACATAGGCAGGGTTAAGATCTGGGTCATGATTAACATAGGCAGGGTTAAGATCTGGGTCATGATTAACATAGACAGGGTTAAGATCTGGGTCATGATTAACATAGGCAGGGTTAAGATCTGGGTCATGATTAACATAGGCAGGGTTAAGATCTGGGTCATGATTAACATAGGCAGGGTTCTGGTTGAACCACCTTACAAGGACAGAGGGAAGGGATTTGTTAGAAAGAAGACATTCTGTGATGTTGTTGTAGGTGTTGATGTGTTGTTGTGTTGTTATGTTGTGTTTTTGTTGTTCTACCTACAGAGGTAGTAGACTGATATGTGGTCTGTGTGGATATCCCCCCCCTCTCCTGTTTCCAGATGGAGTTGGACCGCTCCACCGACCCCCCCACCTCTCTCTGGGTGTCAACCACCAAGTCTGCTGTCAACAAATGGGTGAGCTCATCCCTGTGCGTGTGTGCGTGTGTGCGTGCGTGTGCGTGCGTGTGTGTGCGTGTGTGCGTGTGTGTGTGCGTGTGTGTGTGTGTGTGAACTCAGCTGGTTGTCTCTGGTAGGATGAGAGTTGAACGGACACCTGTCTCCTTGGGTTAGATTTGAAAAGGTAGGGGAGGGGAAGTGTGTGTGTGTGTGTGTGTGTGTGTGTGTGTGTGTGTGTGTGTGTGTGTGTGTGTGTATATGTGCTTCAGGTATCAGATAGCGATGTTGATGATGGTTGAATAGAGCCTTGATTTGACCACATCCTTTTCTACATCCTTCAATGTGATCACACAACAGGGGTGGTGTTTAAACACTCAGCCTTGAAACGCAATCACAATCACTGACTTAAATAGAAATCTCTATTCCGATAAGATCATCCATATAACTGCTTCCTGCTTTTACCTAGTTTTAAATTCTAGTAAATTCTAGTAGTCATCTCTGGTAAGATGATGTTGAACTGTAATCTATGCCGCAATTCTTGCTGTGTGACATCATCCAATTTCATGGCTGTTCTGTGTGTTTTCATGGTATTCATTGTCATTGTTGAATGTGTTTGCAAATTCCCTGTGTGTATCTCTCTGTGTGTGTGTGTGTGTGTGTGTGTGTGTGTGTGTGTGTGTGTGTGTGTGTGTGTGTGTGTGTGTGTGTGTGTGTGTGTGTGTGTGTGTGTGTGTGTGTGTGTGTCAACTCTGTTTTTGTTGTCCCATGTGTGTCTTGTTTTTCACGGTCTTAACGTGTGTGTGTGTGTGTGTGTGTGTGTGTCTTAGTCTCTGAAGGGCATTCACAACTTCCGAGCATCGGGTGACTATGACAACGACTGCAGCACTCCCCTCACAGCACTCAGCACCCAACCGGAGCAGGTTATTAAAGGTACACACACAACACACAGCCGCTGAGTTATCAAAGGTACACACACTCAGCACGCACACTTTATGTCATCAAAGTTACACACACACACACACACACACACACACACACACACACACACACACACACACACACACACACATTGTGTTATCAAAGTTACACACACGGACACACACACACAGCTTGTAATAAAACGTATGACTAGGGTGAGACTAGCTGTTTTTTTTATATATTTCTTGTGGAGATTAAAAACATGAATTTATAGTGCTGCAATCATAATCAGAAGGCGTTGTATCATTCATCAGCATATCTAAACAGAAAAGGCCTGCTTGTTTATTATTATTATTATGTATTGTTGCTGTGGTGTTTAGCTAAATTGTCCTCTAAATAAATTGCTGAGGTGCTGTTGCTGTATTTGTCCACTAGGTAGAGCTAGCATCATTCAGTGCTGTTGCTGTGTTTGTCCACTAGGTGAAGCTAGCATCATTCAGTGCTGTTGCTGTGTTTGTCCACTAGGTGGAGCTAGCATCATTCAGTGCCACATCCTCAACGATAAGAGACACATACTGACTAAAGACACCAACAACAACCTGGCTTACTGGGATGTGCTTAAGGTACGCTGTCTGTCTGTCTGTCTGTCTGTCTGTCTGTCTGTCTGTCTGTCTGTCTGTCTGTTTACCTGTTTGTTTTTACCTGTCTGCCTGCCTGCCTGTCTGTCTGATTACCTGTCT
>CM030186.1:1287734-1332734 GCA_017639675.1 Aplochiton taeniatus | reverse complement strand
CTCTCCTCTCCTCTCCTCTCCTCTCCTCTCTCCTCTCTCCTCTCCTCTCCTGTGATACTAAAACATCATTTTCTTTGGTTATTGCTTCCATTGCTTCAGTCTGACTAAACCACAGCGTTTCATTATGGTCTGGGGGTTTCCGTAGAGACCGCCTGTCGGCCAGCGACATGCTGCAGGTGAGGAAGGTGATGGAGCACGTCTACGAGAAGATCATCAACCTGGACAGCGAATCACAGGCAGGAGCCAGCGGGGGATCCACCAATGACAGGATGAGTGATCAGAAAGAGGATGAGGACATGGCCCTTGTTGCAGAGGAGAAGGTTGAGTTGCTCTGCCAGGATCAGGTGAAAAAAGAAAATAAATGTTTGTTCAAAATATCAACGTGTTAAGCCTATTCCAATATTAAACCTTTGTGGTTTTAGGATGCAAGTCACATGTTTAAGAGAAATGTTAAGCTTGCTGGTGTATTAGCAAAGGTTCTGTCTAAAACCAGCCACTAGATGGCGCCACATGGTTAAGTCAAGATTTCATCAAATACGGAAACAGCCTTCCAACTTTGATATATCAGCAAATTAAATCCATTTGACACAGTTAAGACATGGTTATTGATAGGTCATATGCAATTTTTCAATTTCATTACATTTTTTTACCACACTCCACATTTTCCCTGTCTCTGAACCGCCTCCCCTCTCCTCTCCTCCCTCTCCCCCTCTCCCCCCTCTCAGGTGCTGGTCCCGGACATGGACTTGAGAACGGTCAAACATTTCATCTGGAAAAGTGGAGGAGACTTGACGCTTCACTACAAGCAAAAGTCTACCTGAGGAAGAACTCAGGCACTCTCCTCTTCATCCACCTCCAAAGGAGACGCAGTCCTCAATGAGACCTCCTCCAGATGGAGGTCAGCATGAGGAAAAACTTGACCCTCCTCTTCCTCCTCTTCCTCCTCCAGTCCTAACTGTTACCTCCAGATGGAGGTCAGCATGAGGAAGAACTAGACACCCTCCTCCTCCTCCTCTTCCTCCTCCAGTCCTAACTGTTACCTCCAGATAGTCAGCATGAGGAAGAACTAGACACCCTCCTCTTCCTCCCTCCTCAACCTTCACTCTTCAAGTCCAAAAGACAACAGACTACCCAAGAGAGACCGCATTCTTCCATTCTAACCAACAGAAGTGTCCATGAAGAAGAGCTCAAGTTCCTCCTCTTCCTCGCGACATTTGACCTTTTCCTCCCCTACGACTTCCTGTATGGTGGGGCTAATGCTTAAAGACAGCATGCCCACCATTGCTTAGCGACGAGATGATTCCACTGCACACTCTTTACTTCTGCCTAGATTAGGGTTATAGATTGACCCTTGACCTCCTGGGTGCTTCCCTTCATCCTCCTTCCTGTTCATCGCCCTCAGGGAGAGCGAAGCCTGGGGATTGGCTAAGGTCAGGCTGTCGGCTGGACTCCTCAGCGTTTAACGTCCGCAGGCAAATGGAGTGATGGGGTGAACAGGAAAGGGTGGATGAAAGAGAAAAGGAGGAGAGGAGACATGACAGAGACAGGACAGAAGGAGGGATGATGGAGAGAAGAGTGCAAGTGTGAGAGAGTGAGAGAGAGACTGCATCATTTCTCCTTTCTGTAATTAACATTTGTATCCAGGTGGACTGACTGGCCGTGGCCAGGAGTGATTGACAGGACCATGTAAATAGGTGAACCGTAGCAGGCTTGAGCATAAACTCTCTGGTGTGTAGAAACCTCAGGCGGGCTTGATTTGTCATGCAGAGCACTCGAAAGCTAATCAGATCATCTGCAATTTAACTAGAAATCAAGCGCTCTTTAATGTGTGTTTTTTTTGCCTGCGTCTGAAAAGTAGACATGGACATTATTATTTACACAGAACAAAGGCTGTATCGATTTGGTGAGAAACAAAATCAAGTACTATTTTGACCTTGGTCGGACATTAAATGTTTATATTAATATTTTGTAAATATCTTTCTTGTAAGCTGCTCTTCCGTGATCTTCAGGATGTTTATTTTTGTTTGTTTGTTTTGGCTTTACTTATTTTTAAAATGTGCTTCCAGTTAGCAGGCTGAGGGACAGTTAGCTTTTGATGTTCTAAAAAATTTTTTTTACTTTCATTTAAAAATGATTTAAGTATCTGAGTTGTATTTATTCATAAAGTAAACAAAAAAAAATGTCATTTTCAGACACTTTCTTTCATTTTCCCATTTATTTCTGAATTGACAGGAAGGTTAAAAAGTATGTTTTCTTGACTTTTCCACTTTCAGTAAATTGTGTTTTATTTATTCATCAATGACTGAATTAAAAACTAAATGAAACTCGGCCGTACTGTCAATAATCACTGTATCCAAACACAGTCTCTACTGCTGTCAATCATCATTGTATCACATCACAGTCTCTACTGCTGTCAATCATCACTGTATCCAAACAGTCACTGCTGCTGTCAATCATCCCTGTATCCAATCACACTCTACTGCTGTCAATCATCTCTGTATCCACACACAAAATAATAATAATAAAATTCTAGTGAAATACGAGTTGTGTTGCTGTAAAGCAGCTAGTAAAGTCAGGTTAGAAAGATTGATAGTGACATACAGACACACACACATATATATATATATATATATATATATATATATACACACACACACTCATGGCTGGCAATAATAACTGCTCAATTTGAAGTGATTAGGTTTAGCTCATGTTTTTGCATTAGTAGTTTGAAAGCAATGATGTCAAAGGAAGTGGATGCCCCTGCTAGAAAGACGTATAAGTATTTTAGTACAGTGTAAATACATTAATAGAACGTGGAAAATAGAGGTTTCATTTGTGTTATAAAGCCAAGTTGACAAGAATGAATTTTGGAGGGTCTGCAGAGCTGACTTTAGTATTGGTCATCAATACGGATGTACATAACTCTCCAAAATAGTATAATCTGAGACTGAATGGCAATGCATTTAAATATTATTTGACATATTACGATATATTTGACAAATCCTTGTTTCTGCTCTTAATTTGTGATCTGATCTGATCTGGCATCTGAACAGATTTGCTTTTTCGACGATACGTTTAAAAAACTCCCGTCTTTTGAAAACACAATGTTGCTCGTTATGTAGGCCCAACATCTAATTCCATAAATAAAAAACGGACAGATTGTATTCGCTTGCCCTATTTCCTTCAGTGCGTCGCACTAGCTGTCAATGCCCCCTTGCCACGTTTTTCCAAGGCGGATCCAGGTTGCCAAATTTGCGAAAAATTAAAACTGATGCGCATGTTGACATGGGAAGGCTAAATACAACAGTCTGGTCAAAACAAAATTGAGATATCATCAGCTGATGTTCATTTTGCAGAAAGACTTAGTATAATGAAGAAAACAGGCGTTCTTACCCCTGTGTGGGTAATGGGATGTGAGCAGATCTGGCAACCTGGAGATGCAAAAAAAACTACTGGTTCCTACCAAAAATACAGCGCCTGCCACCCTTTTGCTGGTAGAATGTGATATCGTTGTGATTGGGGTTGCTATGGATTTCAGCTTGGATGTTTTGGGGAAGGCATATTTGTTTTAACCACCAAGCTGCATTTTAGCAAGCGTTAACGTTTCAGCAGTTTTACTCAAAATTACAAATCCCACTTGTGATTGTCTAGTCTAGAAGTCTAGATCAGCATCCTTGCTCAATCTAGGTTACTTCGGAAAGCTCGCTAACGTTAGCTACAGCATGGCTCCATCAAGGAAGAATTCCAAGACTCAATCCAAAAAAGGTCAGTTTGTACGGCTTGCCAACAAGCCAACGTTAGCTGCCTTCCAGCTAGCCAACGTCGGCTTTTTGCTTGCACGTTAAAAGTCTTTGATAATCAATTGTGAAATACTTATTCATCTCTGCATAACTAAACCGTAAGAAAAAGCAACCAATGTGTAGTACCAGTAGTTATCTGTTCAAATATTATTTAATGTTTCCCTTCACCAGTTAAATAATATCCACCATCATCAATGGAACTAAAACTCGGGTAAACACACCAGAAAGCGTGTGATGAGATGTGTAATCTAGTTTGTCCCTCTCTCCCGAAACGCATTTTGAGGCAGTTAACGTTTGGCCCTAATAGCATACACATTTCTTGTGGAGTTTTTGATTGCATTTATTGCCATAGGCGATGCTAAAGGTTTACGGTCCTGTAGCCACCGTTTGTCATGCATGGCATTAAAAAGTAATGCTTGTCTTTGAACGATAGAACATCAATACTCCCAGCTACAACTGTGTACTTGGGCATTTGTACGTTCTGTAGCTGTAACGTTAGTAACAAGGATGACCTACCGTAGTTAGAAGGATGACCTACTGTAGTTAGAAGGATGACATACTGTAGTTAGAAGGATGACAAACTGTAGTTAGAAGGATGACCTACTGTAGTTAGAAGGATGACATACTGTAGTTAGAAGGATGATATACTGTAATTAGGAGGACCTACTGTAGTTAGAAGGATGACAAACTGTAGTTAGAAGGATGACCTACTGTAGTTAGAAAGATGACATACTGGAGTTAGAAGGATGACCTACTGTAGTTAGAAGGATGACATACTGTAGTTAGAAGGATGACAAACTGTAGTTAGAAGGATGACCTACTGTAGTTAGAAAGATGACCTACTGTAGTTAGAAGGATGACCTACTGTAGTTAGAAGGATGATCTGCTGTAGTTAGAAGGATGACATACTGTATTTAGATGGAGAACATACTGTAGTTAGGAGGACATACTGTAGTTAGAATCATAGTGTATTGTAGTTAGGATGACTTACTGTAGTTAGGATGACATACTGTAGTTAGAATCATAGTGTATTGTAGTTAGGATGACTTACTGTAGTTAGGAGGACATACTGTAGTTAGAATCATAGTGTATTGTAGTTAGGATGACTTACTGTAGTTAGGATGACATACTGTAGTTAGAATCATAGTGTATTGTAGTTAGGATGACTTACTGTAGTTAGGATGACATACTGTAGTTAGAATCATAGTGTATTGTAGTTAGGATGACTTACTGTAGTTAGGAGGACATACTGTAGTTAGAATCATAGTGTATTGTAGTTAGGAGGATATACTGTAGTTAGGAGGAGAATATTTTGTCCTATTCTGATAGGAGTTATGATACAGTAGTGACTAGCTGTACTGTCCTACATTGACAAGTATGATGTGTGATCTGTCCTTCTCCTTACACACTGGTTATAGATAGGGCTTTTACAGACACACAGAGTTGCATGTATGTGTATGTGTGTGTGTGTGTGTGTGTGTGTGTGTGTGTGTGGGGGGGGGGGTGTGTGGGTGTGTGTGGGTGTGTGTCTGTGTGTGTGTGTTGGATTAGGTTTGTCGGGTTTGTGAAGTAGCACGTCTAATTTGCATGGCGACCATGTCTCTGCCACATGCAAAGCGGGTATGTGTGGTTTCAGATTGCATGGCATGGTGCAAAAATGCTGTGTGTGTGTGTGTGTGTGTGTGTGTGTGTGTGTGTGAGAGAGTGTGAGTTTGTGAAGAGCAAGTTCCAAGGTTAGGCCTACTTTGGCAATACGGTTCTAGCCCTCTGTCCAATCAAAATATGGCATCTATATAAAAGTGCTGCACACACACACACACACACACACACACACACACACACACAGATGCAGACACAGATGCAAACAGTGTGACCGTGTCAGAATAGAAGTTTCAGCCAACTGTACTGATCGACACAGAGGCATGCGTGTGTACACACACACACACAAACACACACACACACACACATACACACACACACAGCCCCCCCCCCTGATCGTCAGCTCTAAGAATAACTTGGCTCTCAGCTTGCTGCTGTATCGGGTAGCAGCTCACACAGTGACAGTGGACACAGCCTCTGGGGACACAGTGCGTTCCGGGGTGCACGGATACACCTCCGCTCTCTTTGTTCTCCTGTATGCCGGCGACACCCTTCCCTCAGGTCGTCACGGTAACGCTCCCTTCGGGGCTCGGCTTCGGAGGCGTCCCGCCGCCTGTGGGCACTGTGGCCCGGCTCAGTCCAGTGTAGTCGCTACCTTCATCCTATCAGCTGGACTTCTGTAGTGGACCGCTGTGGGTTTAGTTGGTGATCTGTTGAAGTCGGCCCCCGATCCAGTCCAGTCCGGTCCAGTGAGGTGTGATCCGGTACAGGTTGCGGTTCCATCCGGGTCATGATGGACTACCACCTAGCAGACTCCGCTTCTTCATCAGGCGTGGAGGAGGTTTACACCGAAGAAGAAGTCTACACCGAGGAGGAAGTACCGTTGGAGGAGCAGGAAGTAGTAGGGGGGGATCAGGGAGTACAGATGGCTAAACATCCAGGTAGGTTGTCGTGACGACCGCAGCAGACGTACCTTTTTTGAGGCCGGATTACATAGAATGGTTTTCAATGCAAGAAGAGACACCTTCAGTGCCACCTTTGGCGGTCATATTGGTTCATTATTCAAAACATTACAATCCACCTACTTTAACGGTCAGCTGTAGATTCGTAATTAGAAATAGAACCATAAGAATTAAGAGTTAAATGCGTGCAGTGTTGTGTTGATATCGACTGTGTCCATTCTAGGATGGCATAGCTCTGCGATGGAGTCCCATCTCTATGTGCTCTGGTTGGTTGGCAGGCAGGCTCTGCTCTTGGCTAGCTAACACTCATCATGCTTCAGATGTCCACTGTCAGTGAAATCTGGTCCTCTGGCCAGGATCTCACAGACAGACAGTCTGAACTGAGCTGAGGCACCACACTCACTTTGGAGCCTGAAACCTGCCAACCAAAAGGCTTTCTGCCTGATTAGAGAAGAGAGAAAAGGCCCCTGTCTGGCTAAGGAAATCGCAACGCAGACCTACAAGTTGGACTGTAAAGTGTGTGTGTGTGTGTGTGTGTGTGTGTGTGTGTGTGTGTGTGTGTGTGTGTGTGTGTGTGTGTGTGTGTGTGTGTGTGTGTGTGTGTGTGATTTCTAGTTCTATCCTGTCTGCTGTGTGTGTTGACAGCTTCAGCCTGTCATCCTGTTACCTATTCTTAATGTTCATGTGAAGTTATGTGGAGCTGTGTTGATGCTATTTAAAGACAAAGCTATCTTACTTTTCTGTTCACACCGACACACCTGTTGTTGGCTAGTGAGATGTGGGCATGATAGCCAACCGGCTAGGCTGTTAGCACCAGGCTAGGCTGTTAGCTAGCCATCTGCTGTGAAATGTCAATATAGCAACCAGGCAAGGCTGTTAGCTAGCCGTTTGCTGTGAAGTGTGTGGAGAATAGCCTTAAGGCTAAACTGTTTGCTTACCTAAATGTTTACTAAGACTGCGAGTGCAGACTCAAGCCAGGCTATTCCTGGTAGGCCTCGTTTTAGCTACATTAGCTGTTTCTTAATTTAGTTTGAATTGAGGTAACTGTGAGACTCCAGCAACGGTTTAAAGTTCTTTCTCTCGTTCTCTCCTCCATTCTCTCTCTCTCTCTGTCTCCCTCCATCTCTCTCTCTCTCTCTTTCTTTCTCTCTCTCCATCTGTCTCTCCATCTCTCTCTTTCTCTCTCTCTCTCTCTCTCTCTCTCTCTCTCTCTCTCTCTCTCTCTCTCTGAGTTTATCTGTTGACCTCTCACTCACTCACTCTGTCTGTTTCTCTGTCTGTCTGCCTGTCTGCCTGTCTGCCTGTCTGCCTGTCTGCCTGTCTGTCTGTCTGTCTGTCTGTCTGGACTCGTAATGTTCTTCCCTGGTTCTCCTCAGACATAAAGGCTGCTGTGGAGGGTAAGAACGGCAGGAAGATGGATGGAGATGTGTCAGGAGGAAGAGGAGGAGGAGGAGGAGGAGGAGGAGGAGGAGGAGGAGGAGGAGGAGGAGGAGGAGGAGGAACACCCAAGCACTCTGTCTTCACCTGGGTCGTGGTTCTGGCTCTGCTGGGCGTCTGGAGTTCTGTGGCTGTGGTCTGGTTCGACCTAGTGGACTACGACTCTGTCATCGGTAAGGAATAGTCACCATTTTAACCAACTAAACAACCTCATATCTACCTCAGATATTAACCAACTAAACAACCTCATATCTACCTCAGATATTAACCAACTAAACAACCTAATATCTACCTCAGATATTAACTAACTAAACAACCTCATATCTACCTCAGATATTAACCAACTAAACAACCTCATATCTACCTCAGATATTAACCAACTAAACAACCTCATATCTACCTCAGATATTAACCAACTAAACAACCTCATATCTACCTCAGATATTAACCAACTAAACAACCTCATATCTACCTCAGATATTAACTAACTAAACAACCTCATATCTACCTCAGATATTAACCAACTAAACAACCTCATATCTACCTCGGATATTAACCAACTAAACAACCTCATATCTACCTCAGATATTAACTAACTAATGTACCTCATTTCTACCTCAGATATGAACTAACCAAACAACCTCATGTCTACGTCAGATATTAACTAACTAAACAACCAGAACCTCGGGATATTAACTAACTAATCTACCTCATATCTACCTCAGGATATTAACCAACTTATATCTTATATAAGTCAGGGCAGGGTCCAGTAATTCACTGTTTTATAATACTAAGGCTTCATCTGAAGGGTTAGGGTTTATAGTTATTGTGGGTAGTCTCTGTGATCGCAGAGGGAATCCGACCTGTTCTGACCTCTAACCTTTGACCTCACAGTGCTAGAATGAACTCTTCTTCTCTGGTTGTTTTCTGGCACTATGGCGGCGGCGGTGGTGGTGTCGTCATGGTGACTGGCGAAGAAGTGGAGAGGAGGAAGTGAAGCCAGTATGATTGTCTTTGAGTGGAGTAGCAGACTCATTTAAGCTTTAGCTTCGGACCGCAAAAAATAAAGACAAAATAATTCATGGAATGAAAGTATTAGATTTGTGTTTGTCTACTCCTTTGTGTTTCTGGTCTGGTCTCTGTTTGCTATGCTTGCTGTGCTCTTTGGCCTTGCTGAATAACCCTTTGACTTATTTTCTGTGTGTGTGTGTTTTTAACCTTGCATGCAGCCAGGGCTAAGGATTTCCATTTCAACTTCTCTGAAGTTCTTCAAGGTATGCAGGTGCTTGTTTTCCTACAACCCACTTTACAATCTGACCCTAACCCCACACCCTATGTTAAATCTGACCCTAACCCCACACCCTATGTTAAATCTGACCCTAATCCTACACCCTATGTTAAATCTGACCCTAATCCTACACCCTATGTTAAATCTGACCCTAATCCTACACCCTATGTTAAATCTGACCCTAACCCCACACCCTATGTTAAATCTGACCCTAATCCTACACCCTATGTTAAATCTGACCCTAATCCTACACCCTATGTTAAATCTGACCCTAACCCCACACCCTATGTTAAATCTGACCATAACCCCACACCCTATGTTAAATCTAACCCTAACCCCACACCCTATGTTAAATCTAACCCTAACCCTACACCCTATGTTAAATCTAACCCCAACCCTACACCCTATGTTAAATCCCCTCAGCTTAGAATTGAACCACCATGGTTTCAGTTTGACTTCAATGAGACAGAAAGCCATGTTTAATGTCTGTGATCTGTCTGAGTGCGGTCAGGCTGTCAGGGGAAGTGTGTGTGTGTGTGTGTGTGTGTGTGTGTGTGTGAACTCGATCTGAATTTCAGCATCACTGCTTAAGCACCACTTCCTCTTAAAGTCAGACGTTTCCCATCTCGCCGTGTGTGTGTGTGTGTGTGTGTGTGTGTGTGTGTGTGTGTGTGTGTGTGTGTGTGTGTGTGTGTGTGTGTGTGTGTGTGTGTGTGTGTGTGTGTGTGTGTGTGGTTTCATCAGTTCATCGTGTCTTCACACATATAAAATGTGAACGTCTGTAAACTACCCTCTGCATTCCTCATCGGTATGCTAAATATACGTTTGAGTGATTCATGATTGGTTCGTGATTGATCTGAGACTTCCTGTACACCATATCTTCACTAGGAGTAAATACTGACTTCTTTTATTATTCATAATTATTTCCATGCATTAAACTTACACTTGACTTTCATCTGTGTCTTTGACATTACCTTCATTAACTCTGTGTATCCTGACAGTAAAGATTGAGAAAGCTAGTATCCACAAGGCTGCTAGGTGGATGTTATGCTTTTGATAAGTTCAAACTGATTAAAACCTTAAGCCCCCCCCCCCTCGTAGGTAAACTAACGGCGTACGACTCAGATGGAGACGGAGACTTTGATGTGGAGGACGCCAAAATACTACTGGGCAAGTACCTCTCTCTCTCTCTCTCTCTCTCTCTCTCTCTCTCTCTCTCTCTCTCTCCACCTCTCTCTCTCTCTCTCCACCTCTCTCTCTCTCTCTCTCTCTCTCTCTCTCTCTCTCCACCTCTCTCTCTCTCTCTCTCTCTCCACCTCTCTCTCTCTCTCTCTCTCTCTCCACCTCTCTCTCTCTCTCTCTCTCTCTCTCTCTCTCTCTCTCTCTCCACCTCTCTCTCTCTCTCTCTCTCTCCACCTCTCTCTCTCTCTCTCTCTCTCTCTCTCTCTCTCTCTCTCTCTCCACCTCTCTCTCTCTCCACCTCTCTCTCTCTCTCTCTCTCTCTCTCTCTCTCTCACTCTCTCTCGCTCTCTCGCTCTCTCGCTCTCTCTCTCTCTCTCTCTCTCTCTCTCTCTCTGTCTCTCTCTCTCTCTCTCTCTCTCACTCTCTCTCTCTCTCTCTGTCTCTCTCTCTCTCTCTCTCTCTCTCTCCACCTCTCTCTCTCTCTCTCTCCACCTCTCTCTCTCTCTCTCTCTCTCTCTCTCTCTCTCTCTCTCTCTCTCTCTCTCTCTCCACCTCTCTCTCTCACTCTCTCTCTCTCTCTCTCTCTCTCTCTCTCTCTCTCTCTCTCTCTCTCTCTCTCTCTCTCTCTCTCTCTCTCTCTCTCTCTCTCCCCCTCCTCCTCCCTCTGCACCTCTCAGACTGGGTTTGCAGTTGGCTGGTGACCATGACAGTGCAGTAATTAACCAGTGTGATGGTTAGCTTTACTTGAACCCAATAACATCTTCTGTTGATGCGTGTAGACACTGTAGAAGTAACTGGGTTAAATACTGGAGGCCTTTAAACCACCCTTTATGTTTCTAATAATGATAGTAGTAATATCAATAAGAACAATGATGATGATGATGAAGAATAGCCATGTGTCTCGACTTGAGCCCCTCTCTCATAACAACTCAGTTTGTTACTTTTACTATGGTTTTTTGTTAATATTTTGTGTGCTTTTATTTTAAATTTTCTTTGCACTAAGTTTTATCTTGCGGCCAATATCTCTTTCCCGATTGGCTTCTAAATAGCACTAATAACCTTTTTAGCCAATCAAACTCGAGGAAACTCAAAGGATGTAGCGCCTGTGGTATTTGACGGTGTGTTTGTTAGAGGCAGACCTGGTTGACGGCACTGCGGTGGTCGGTCTGGTTTCCATGACAACGGGCCGGCAGGTTGGTAGATGGCGTCGCAGGTTGCCGTGGGGACGGGGTTAAACTCCTGGGTGGTCTTGGAGGAGGGAGAGGCTGTCTCTTTGGTGGATCTGTGCGTTCTTTGGAGTCTTTAAACTCACGTACTTCTCTCTCTCTTTCCTGCATCACTCATCCCTTCTTTTTTTATTGATCTCTTTTATTATTCCCTTCACCCCGTACACTTTATTCTCTGATTATTACCTGATTCCTTTATTTTATTTTCTCTTATTTTCCTTATCCTCCTTCTTTCTTTCTCTCTTTCTCTCTTTCCTTCCTTGGTTTCTTTCCTTCCTTCGTTCTTTCTTTCGTTCTTTCGTTCTTTCTTTCTTTCTTCCTCCCCTTCCTGCCCTTCTTCCATACTCCTTAACTGTCTTCCCTGCCATCCCTCCATCTCTCTCCCTCCTTCCTCTCTTCTTCTTCTCTCCCCCGTCAGGCCTGAGTCAAGGTGCCGCTGACCCTAGTGAGAACGCAGAGTCCCTAGAGAAGGTGCTTGACCTTTTAGCCGAGGAGGGATCCGATTGGTTCTATGGCTTCTTCACTTCCCTGTTTGACGTGTTGGCGTCTCCCTCCGAGAGAGGGGAGGAGAAAGAGGAAGAGGAGGAGGAGGAGGAGGACGAGAGGGTGTCCGCAGATGACGAGGAAGGGGGCCGGACTTCCTCTGTGGACGATGGGATCCCAGGGGTCATACTGGACCTCCAGAACCAATAGCAGGGCAGAGCCCGTAGCCTCGACCAATGGCACAGCCCCTCCTCTCCTCCTCCTTCCTGTGCTTGGCCAATCAGGACCCAACCAGGAAGTGTTTGATAAACTTTAGAGAGGAGCGCCCCCTGACCCCTTATAGTAGGTCTGGCTGGATGTGTCCCGTTGAGGAAAATAGCGGCTTGTTTGTGACCAGTAGGGCATTGATAATGAGGATGAGGATGATGATGATGATGATGACGACCCCATAGGATGATGTTTTGCACTTCTATAATCTTCTGTAATACTTACTAATGATTGTGTGTCTGTCTATCTGCCGGTCTTGGTGTTTGAGCTGTCTGGATGTTTAACAGCCATTTGTGAGTGTACTACTAAGTATCAGTGATTGTGTCTATACTTCCTGTAGGTCCTCGGCCAATCTCTTCTCCGGACACTTCGACTCCATCAGTACACTCCATCAGTACACTCCATCAGTACACTCCATCAGTACACTCCATCAGTACACTCCAGCTACCTATGTCTCTTATTTATCTTTTGATTAGCTAACCGTTTCCAAACCCAGCCATTTTCGCATGCCATGCTATAACGGCTTCTCCATATAATTTATTCTGGTTCTTTCATGTTTTCTGCTCATTTTCACTCTCCGTCCAGTCATATGAATAATAATATCGACAGATATTGACCCAGTGATATTAGTCTGAAAAGAAGTAGTTGTCACCTTCACAAAGTCTAGTCTCTTAAATATTTAATTTTAGAACCTGAACCTTTTACATAACACAAGAAGCTTTAGCTCCAGCTAAGGGTTCCCCACTAGCCTAGCCTAGCCAGCCTCTACTTTGTTAATGTGATTAAATGCTACAGCTAAAGGCTCCCCACTAGCCTAGCCTAGCCAGCCTCTACTTTGTTAATGTGATTAAATGCTACAGCTAAAGGCTCCCCACTGGCCTAGCCTAGCCAGCCTCTACTTTGTTAATGTGCTTAAATGCTACAGCTAAAGGCTCCCCACTAGCCTAGCCAGCCTCTACTTTGTTAATGTGATTAAATGCTACAGCTCGAGGATTGTTTGGTTGTGGTTTGTGGTATGTGGTATGTGAATGCCCGTTGTGACGATAGGAATGCAGCCAGTTGTTGGTTGCCATGTGTTGGGCCTTTCTAGGGCACTCTGCATGTCTTAGTGCTAGGATGCATTCCAATAATCTTAACCTCCGCCTTTATGCTTATCTTTCTTTGACTCACCTAGCGAGTCAAATGAGAAAAGTCAAGGAAAGATTGCTAGAAAAAAACCAACGTTTCACAAAACTGTATTTACACAGCTCGGGACTAAACAAATTAGAAAGCAAAGCTTTACGCTGGCTATTTGGTAAACAAAACCGAGCACCCAGGGAGTCCTTGGTAAGCACTGACTTTATTAACGCCAGTACCCCACTCTGAGACCTCAGGGAACGTCCTCTCAAAGGCACTCCTCACTTAAAAGAGATGAAAAGTTCTCTGGGCCGCAGGTTCTCAGCATGCTGGGGTCAGGTAGGAACCAGTGAGTCAGCGTTTTGTTATGTTTAGTCGGCTTGGTACCAGTGAGTCAGCATTTTGCATATGGGCCAGCCCAGTACCAGTGAGTATGGATTTTGTATATGGGCCGGCCCAGTACCAGTGAGTCAGCATTTTGTATATGGGCTGGCCCAGTACCAGTGACTCAGCGTTTTGTTATGTTTTGGTCGGCTTGGTACCAGTGAGTCCATATTAGGTTGTTATGTTTTAGTAAGCCAGGACTTGTGAGTCAGCGTTTTGGTGCTTCGTTCCTGTCGGCTTAGCACTACTACTACTGAGTCAGCATTTTGTCTGGGTGTCTGATCATGTCTGGTTAGACAGTGTATCGATTGCCCATACTGTCTGCTTTGGAATGCAGTGATCAGGATCAGCATGCCAAGTCATTCTTGGACCAGGAAGTTGATTTGCAGGATGTCTGCCAGTAGGTTGGATTCGGGTGCGGTTGTGTTAAACCGGTTGACAGGGTGTGTTAGGGTGTGTGTGTGTGTGTGTGTGTGTGTGTGTGTGTGTGTGTGTGTGTGTGTGTGTGTGTGTGTGTGTGTGTGTCATCGTTGCCCCCTACTGGCAGACCTCTTTCCATCAATCTAATGCAGCATGTCTGTCCTTTTATTCTCTGTTAAAGCAGACGAGAGACCATTAAAATCATCAGCCTCCAGAAAGGACAAGCTGAAAAAAGGTATACGACACCCCCTACTAGTTTGTTGGTTTGGTTTGGTCTTAGTGTGCTGATTTGACTGGACCCTCCAAACCCCCCTACTAGTTTGTTAGTTTGGTTTGGTCTTAGTGTGCTGATTTGACTGGACCCTCCAAACCCCCCTACTAGTTTGTTAGTTTGGTTTGGTCTTAGTGTGCTGATTTGACTGGACCCTCCAAACCCCCCTACTAGTTTGTTAGTTTGGTTTGGTCTTAGTGTGCTGATTTGACTGGACCCTCCAAACCCCCCTACTAGTTTATTAGTTTGGTTTGGTCTTAGTGTGCTGATTTGACTGGACCCTCCAAACCCCCCTACTAGTTTGTTAGTTTGGTTTGGTCTTAGTGTGCTTGTTTTGACTAGACAAAACCCCCCTACTGATTTGCTGGTTTGGTTTGGTCCTAATGTGCTTGGTTTGACTGAACCCTCCAAACCCCCCTACTGGTTTGCTAGTTTGGTTTGGTCCTAGTGTGCTTGTTTTAGAAGTTTGTGCAGTGGGCCTGTTTATACTCTTTCCATTCATTGTAAATTGACCACCTCTTTTTGATTAATACTCATTCATTTATGTGTTTATTAATATTCATATGTTCAATGTTTGAAAATACATTGGTGCGTTTTTTTTTTTGCTAGCCTTGCAAGTTGGTGTTCCCCTATTGACTTATAGATAGCACCAAAAGCATCTTGTGTTTTTCACATCAAACACTAGTTATTTTCCCATAGTCTCCGGGTTAAACTCTATATCCTCATTGATAGTTTTCACTTCTCTTGTAACACACAAGACAGATGTTAAGAAAAAATCCTAAAGTAAAGGTATTTGTTTTGAGGACTGGGATTGTTTGCATGATGTTAACAGACGTAGTTTGTATTTAAAAAAAATAAACTGTTCTATAGCATCCTAGAAGGTAATTGTTTTGCGTGGTTTCTGACTTCTTTATTGCTGGTACCTATTCACCTGAAAGGTCACTTTGTCATTTATTTAGGCTACTGACATGTATTGGGAAAGTCAGTATATGATTTCATGAGAGAGACTGACTTTTTGAAATAAGATTGTTGCCTTGCTAAGGGTGCTGTGTTTACATTGATGATGATGATGATTAAAATGTAGTTCATCTCTAGAACAGCACGCTGAGTCTGTCTCAGAATTTGCCCCTCATCCCTCTTATGTCTGTCTATGCTGTACTATGCTGTGTGTGTGTGTGTGTGTGTGTGTGTGTGTGTGTGTGTGTGTGTGTGTGTGTGTGTGTGTGTGTGTGTGTGTGTGTGTGTGTGTGTGTGTGTGTGTGTGTGTGTGTGTGTGTGTGTGTGTGTGTGTGGGTGGGTGGGTGTGTGCCAGCTATGAGGACATTACTAGAGGTTCCCCCTGCTCCAGAACCAGCATCATCACCAGAGGAGGACGACCAAGGTAGATGACCTCACCCGTTGCTGGGGGAGACGGTGTGTGTGGGTTGTTAAGTTCTGATCTGTAAACAGCTGGCCGGCTAGGTGTTTTAAACGGTCCTCTTCTTCTTCCTCTTCTTCTGTGCCTCCTCGTCAGAAGAGAAGCCCAAAGCGTCCATGTTTAACAGGAAAGGTACCTGGTGGTCTGCTTTTGTTTGACATTTGTTAGGAGTTTGCATGGCCTCTAACTGACTACAAGGTTTCTGTTAAAGTCATTTTTAGGACTAGTTTGCATCTTGGTTTGAGTTTAAACTTTGTCTTGTATAGTTTTGACTTTCTAATGGGGAATAAAATCCTAGACTGACTTTGTGTTTGTTAATTTTTGATTTTATGTATCATAACAGCTGATCCAACTAGGTAGGAGGCTGACTGACTGATTGACAGCTTTCATGGTTTTTAAGGGCATGATGATGTCATATCCTGAGGGTCGTGATGTCATATCCCCTTCCGTTGGGAAGTGGAGGTTAGCCTTCAAACGCTAATCTGGTTGTGTCTGTGAAGCATGTAGCTCTTAAGCCTTTTCTCATTCTCATAGGCCTGACTCAGCTTGCCTCTTGCCTCTTTGTGGGAGTTTCTTTCAGTGAAAACAATAATTATTGCCCCTTGTTAGATGCAGTTAATATACAGTACTCTGATCCCAGATGCATGTTTGCTGACGCCGAAAAAACTTGTCCTAAAACTTATCCTAACTCAAGTGGATTATTCAAACACCCCAAAGATTCTCAGGAGGGTGTGTGTGCTCGCGACTTCACCAACACCCCTCACCACAGCTCCCAACCCTCCATGCCTCCTTCTCCACCCCTCCTCCTCCAACCCTCCATCCCTTCTCCTCCAACCCTCCACCCTCCTCCATCCCTCCTCCTCCATCCCTCCTCCTCCATCCCTTCTCCTCCAACCCTCCACCCTCCTCCATCCCTCCTCCTCCATCCCTCTTCCTCCAACCCTCCACCCTCCTCCAACCCTCCACCCCCACCCTCCTCCATCCCTCCTCCCAACCCATTCCACCCTCCACCCCCTCCTCCACCCCCCCCTCCCCTCTCCCACCCTGTAGAGCACCCCTCCAAGCAGCTGGGTCGTAAGCTGAAGGCTGCCCTGAAAGACCAGCTGAGGAGGATCCACGAGAAGATGGAGGCCCGGAGGATAGCAGAGCTGGCCCTGGCCGAGCTGAGGAGTGTGCTGGCCGAGGAGGAGGAGGAGGAGCAGCTGGCCCTGGCCCTGGAGAGGAAGAGAGGGGAGGCCGCACGCAGGGCACAGGAACACCTGCTGGAGGAGGCCCGACGCAAGGAGGAGGAGAAAGAGAGGGAGGAGAGAGAGAGGGAGGAGAAAGAGAGGGCAGAAAAAGAGAGGGTGGAGAGGCAGAAAGCAGAGGAGGAGAGGTTGGCCAAGGAGCATGCAGAAAAAGAGAGAATAGAGAAAGAACACCAAGCCAAAGAAGAGATGGAAAGACTGGAGCAAGAGAAGGAGGAGAAAGAGAGGATTGAGAGAGAACGACTAGCACAAGAGAGGGAGAGGTTGGAGAAAGATAAACTAGCTAAGGAGAAGGAGAAAGAGAGACTTGCCAAGGAGAGGGAGGAGAAAGAGAGACTCGCTAAGGAGAGGGAGGAGAAAGAGAGACTAGCTAAGGAGAGGGAGGAGAAAGAGAGACTAGCAAAAGAAAAAGCAGAAAAAGAAAAATTGGAGAGAGATAGGCTAGCTAAAGAGAAAGCTGAGATGGAGAGACTCTCAAAAGAAAAGGCAGAAAAAGAAAAGATGGAGAGAGAGCGCATAGCCAAAGAAAAGGAAGAGAGAGAGCGCTTAGCCAAAGAAAAGGAAGAGAGAGAGCAGCTTGACAGAGAGCGTGCTGAGAAGGAGAGAGCAGAAAAAGAGAGGGCAGAAAGAGTGAGAGCTGAGAAGGAGAGACTAGTCAGAGAGAGGGAGAGAGAGAAGGAGGAGAAGGAAGAGAGGGATCGCCTGGCCAAGGAGAAAGAGAGAGCAGAGAAAGATCGAGTTGCCAAAGAGAGACCGGAGAAAGAAAAGGCCGAAAAGGAGAGACCAGAGAAAGAACAACTGGTCAAGGAAAGAGAAGGGAGGGATATGGGGGGGGCGAGAGAGAGGGCAGAGAGAGAGAGGGCAGAGAAAGAGAGGACGGAGAGAGAGAGGGCAGAGAAAGAGAGGACGGAGAGAGAGAGGGCAGAGAAAGAGAGGACGGAGAGAGAGAAGCTGGCGCAAGAGAGAGAGAGGCTAGCGAAAGAGAGGGAGAGGCTAGCAAAAGAGAGGGACAGGCTAGCAAAAGAGAAGGCAGAAAAAGAAAAGGCTGCCAGAGAAAGAGCAGAAAAGGAGGAGAGGACGGAGAGAGAGAGTCTGGTCAGAGTAAGGACTGTTAGGGAAAAGATGGAGAGAACACAGTCAGCCGAAGAAGAGATGGAGGAGGAGGAAGAGAAGAAGCCTGTTGCCCCCCTGCCTAAGAAAGCTGCCCAGGCACCTGTACAGGAGGAGGAGGAGGAAGAGGAGGAGGAAGAGGATGGAGAGAGTGTGTCTGCCAGGAGAGAGAGGAGTGAGGAGAGGATTTCAGTGCGCGACCTCTTAAAGCCTCAGACCTTTGTTAAGAGCAAGAAGAAATGACCTGGGACGCACAACGATGATGTCATTACCGGTGCTCAACTCTGATTGGTGCGTTATGCCACTCCAGAGAGAGAGAGAGAGAGAGAGAGAGGGGGGGGGGGGGGGGGAGGAGGAAATCCCGTCTGGACGATCCTGAATGCGCAGGTCCTCTGTGTGCGTTTGTTTTAGTGGTGTGGTCCTCTGTGATGTATTGAGATGGCTGTGTTTAGGTGACTCAGGCGGCTCTGTTAGAAACCAGGAAGGTCGAATGAAGCGCACCTTGACCATCAGTATAGCAACCCACGTCTGCCAAGTGTGGAATAGATAACGTTCTCCTATTTAGAACATGTCTTGGGATCCTCCTATGGTTTCACAACAGCAGGACAGACAGAACTGTCCTCTCTGCCTCCTATCTATCCTCTTCCTCCTCTGCTGCTGTTGTAGTCTCTCTCTCTGTAACCATGGTGACCTCGAATCAAATCAAATATCGTTGTATGGCACATTTCATTCATATAGGTAGTTCAATGTGCTTTACACAAGGCAAGCAGAAACATACAAGGAAGAAACTGCTTCAAACATGTCGTTTAGATAACCCAGCAGAGGGGTTATGCCTTGTACGTTTAATAGTGGGTTAGTCATGACACTGATATATATGCATAGATGTTTGTGAGTGTTTGGTGCTAACTTAGGTGTGTAAAAACACTTTTCCACTCTGAAGTGCTGGTCAACCCCAGGTTTAAGTTTAGAAGGAATACTCTAGTATTTACATACTGGACTACTTAAGTTTTGTTGTATTTAAATATTGTAGTACTTATAAACTGTTGCACTGAAATATTGTAGTACGTATATACTGCATTCTGTAGTTCTTAATTGACTGCTCTCTTTAGATAATCATCTAGTGGAGGTGGTCAGTCCTGTGCTTTTCATATTATCACTGTGAATACTGCACCAAGAGAGTAATAATAATACTAATAGTCTGAGAGTAGACCGTATATTTGACAGAAGATAGGATTGCTGTAGTCCCATCCCCATACTGTTGTATAGAATACGTTTTAGTTCTTTATCTCTCAGGATTGATCTGTTAAAGAAAGCATGCTGTTTCAACTAAAATACGTTTTGTTGTCATTTAGATGTTAGGGGTGGGGGTATAATCTCTGGTTCCAGGGAAATGCTCGCAAACTAAGGTTGAGAAGCTGTGATTGATTAGGACCTGGGTTTGATTACATGAGATTATATTAAACTATGGTCTTTGACTGGTTAGGCCAGGGAGTTAACGTACTAAGGTTAAGAAGCTGTGATTGACTTGGAGCTGGGTTGGACAGCAGGCCTTTCTATGTTTTTAAAACAGCCTAGCCTAGCAGTTAGCTCAAAGTCGACAAATACCACGAAAACCCTATAGCTGAGGAGTTAGCTCAAAGTCAATAAATACCATACAATGTACAGAGTTCTTTTCAAAGATTAAAGATGGGCTGCCGCTCTGACTTCACTGTGTGTTTCACTGTGTGACTCACTAAGCTTTATTAAATATTGATGACTACATGTTGAAGACAAATGCACTCTAGTAGCCTACGGGTTGTATCAAGCTAATTCAGGTATTGTCATTCATGATGAGTTCGCTGGATTGACCTGTGGACTAACGATTGATTGACTAGTAACAGTTTACACTCTGTCACTCTGCTGTAAACCCTCTCTCTCTCTCTCTCTCTCTCTGTCTCTCTCTCTCTCCTTTCTGTCTCTCTCTCTCAACACACTCCCTCTCTCTCTCTCTCAACACGTCCTAATTTCTCTCTGGATTCTCATGGTAACCTTTGTCGACAGCACCCATCCCCACCCTGTGCCTATTGTTAGATCATCTCCTAATGTTATGTCCCTCGAGATAAACAATGCAGAACATTGAAATCAAATCCCTTTCTTATTCCTAGCTCAGACACCACCCAGGAATGAAAGTAGAGATCAGATCTTTAAGTTGAGTGTGAGGATTTGTTCCTCACTCTGTGACCAGACTTCGTCGTTGTCAGGTCGTTGTCATGTCAACCAGCAACCTCATGTCATTGTTGTTAGTATTCAATGTGTTGTTGTCATGTCAACGACCAACAGGACTGAAAGCCAGGCCGGCGACTGTGAGGAAACGAGACACTAACAGGGAGCCTGCCCCAGGACAGGAGACAGGTGGGACCACACACACACACACACACACACACACACACACACACTCACCTACAGTACACACTCACCCTAACCCAGGACAGGAGACAGGTGGGACCACACACACACACACACACACACACACACACACACACACGCAAACACTCACCTACAGTACACACTCACCCTAACCCAGGACAGGAGACAGGTGGGACCACACACACACACACACACACACACACGCACACTCACCTACAGTACACACTCACCCTAACCCAAGACAGGAGACAGGTGGGACCACACACACACACACAAAGTGTATTTATACTTAAAGCTCAACAGTGTATGAACATTTAAAACGGTACAAACCACTAAACAACAACGTTTAATTTATTTAAAATTCCAAATCGTGTTTTCCCAACATTGTTTTTCTATCTTGATGTTTTCTTCTGCTGCTGGTCAGTAAGCTTTGCATAGTTAGCATCCGTCTGTATCGAGTTCACGTATTTAAAAACCATTCTACTGTCCTTCACTACATCATCTGTTTTTATTAAGTTCACATATTTAAAAACCATTCTACTGTCCTTCACTACATCATCTGTTTTTATTAAGTTCACATATTTAAAAACCATTCTACTGTCCTTCACTACATCATCTGTTTTTATTGAGTTCACGTATTTAAAAACCATTCTACTGTCCTTCACTACATCATCTGTTTTTATCGAGTTCACGTATTTAAAAACCATTCTACTGTCCTTCACTACATCATCTGTTTTTATTAAGTTCACATATTTAAAAACCATTCTACTGTCCTTCACTACATCATCTGTTTTTATTAAGTTCACATATTTAAAAACCATTCTACTATGTCATGTTTTAGTGGCTGCACGGACCAATGAAGAGGCTTCAGAACCTGCCACGGCCAGTCAGCAAGCTTCTGCAGATCCAATCACGTCCAATGACGAGACTGCAGATGTGCACACAGGTGACACACATCACATGTACCTGTCTATCTGTCTATCTGTCTATCTGTCTATCTGTCTATCTGTCTATCTGCCTATCTGCCTATCTGCCTATCTGCCTATCTGCCTATCTGCCTATCTGCCTATCTGCCTATCTTCCTGTCTGCCTGTCTGCCTGTCTGCCTGCCTGTCACTTTGTCTGACTGTCTGTCTGCCTCTCTGCGTGTCTCTTTGACTGACTGTCTTGGACTGACTGTCTGTCTACCTGTCTGTTGATTTGTCTGACTAGCTGACTGGCTGTTAGCTAACTGTTTGTTGACTGACTGGACCTCCTCTGGCTGACTGGCAGTTTTTTTTATTTTACCATGTGTCTTCCTGTTTCCTTTCTGACGGTCTGCTGTTGTCATGGTGATCCTGTCAGATGTGGAGTCTGAAATCCAAGGTTTGTTTTCTGGAGTCAGTGGACTTCCTTGTTGACGTTGGCATGTAATGATCCTGACACACACACCCCTATATCTTCATATTAAAACATTGTGTTTCTGGATGTGTATGTGTGTATATGTGAGATATAGCTTCATATGAAAACTGTGTGTGTGTGTGTGTGTGTGTGTGTGTGTGTGTGTGTGTGATACATTCGTATAAAAACACTGTGTGTATGTGTGTTATATCTTCATTTTAAAACGTGTTTCTGGATCTGTGTGTGTGTGTGTGTGTGTGTGTGTGTGTGTGTGTGTGTGTGTGTGTGTGTTGTATCATATCTTCATATTAAAACACCATGTGTGTGTCTCTCCTACTAGCTGCGGTTCCTCTACCTCCGCCAGTGGAGTCAGAACAGTTTGTCCCAGGTAACACACACACACACACACACACACACACACACACACATATGAATCATCCCAGATATGGATATGACTGATATAGTATGGTGTGTTCCCTCTCCAGATGACAGTGGACACCCCTATGGTGAGTGAAACCTCAACATTTCAACAACTTTACACTGCACAGCTTAGCTAACCCTAACCCATTTCAACATGTATAACTTTACACTGCACAGCTTAGCTAACCCTAACCCATTTCAACATGTATAACTTTACACTGCACAGCTTAGCTAACCCTAACCCATTTCAACATGTATAACTTTACACTGCACAGCTTAGCTAACCCTAACCCATTTCAACATGTATAACTTTACACTGCACAGCTTAGCTAACCCTAACCCATTTCAACATGTATAACTTTACACTGCACAGCTTAGCTAACCCTAACCCATTTCAACATGTATAACTTTACACTGCACAGCTTAGCTAACCCTAACTCATTTCAACATGTTCAACTTGAAAGGTTTTAAAGTCCCTTAAACAGAACGATAGCTACCCTGCTGGCATCCTTCTAGCAGTGTTTAGCATGTCTCATCCTGTCTCTCTGTGTCTCACTCTTCCTGTCTCTGTCTCACTCTGTCTCTCTTTGTCTTTCTATGTTTCACTCTGTCTCACAATATGCCACTCTTTCTCACGCTGTCCTCTTTTGTCTCACTGTCTCACTCTGTCTCACTCTTTCTCACGCTGTCCTCTTTTGTCTCACTGTCTCACTCTGTCTCACTCTTTCTCACTCTGTCTCCTTGCAGAAGGTGAACCCGACGGCATCGACAGCACAGGAGGTGAGGGATGACATCATCAGTGACTTTTCATGCTGTAACCATTCAAACTGGATCAGTGACTTTTCATGCTGTAACCATTCAAACTGGATCAGTGACTTTTCATGCTGCAACCATTCAAACTGGATCAATGACTTTTCATGCTGTAACCTTTCAAACTGGATCAATGACTTTTCATGCTGTAACCTTTCAAACTGGATCAATGACTTTTCATGCTGTAACCATTCAAACTGGATCAATGACTTTTCTAGCAATCTAGTTACCCTAAGCAATGTTACCACAGCATTAGCATTAGCTTGTTATTGGAACATCCTTTTAGTCACCTGTATTAGCATTAGCTCTAACAGGATGTGTATGTGTAGTATTAGCATTAGCTCTAACAGGCTGTGTATGTGTAGTATTAGCATTAGCTCTAACAGGCTGTGTATGTGTAGTATTAGCATTAGCTCTAACAGGCTGTGTATGTGTAGTATTAGCATTAGCTCTAACAGGCTGTGTATGTGTAGTATTAGCATTAGCTCTAACAGGCTGTGTATGTGTAGTATTAGCATTAGCTTTAACAGGCTGTGTATGTGTAGTATTAGCATTAGCTCTAACAGGCTGTGTATGTGATGCTAACCAGAGCTGATAATCTGTTCCAGAGCTGGTGGAGGAGGCGTTGTCCGGGGAAACCGTAGGTGAGTAATCCAGTCTCTGACTGTGCAGACTGTCTATAATCCAGGACAGACTGTCTGTAATCCAGTACAGACTGTTTATAATCCAGTACAGACTGTCTGTAATCCAGTACAGACTGTCTATAATCCAGTACAGACTGTCTGTAATCTAGTACAAACTAGGGCTGGTTGTGCAGACTGTCTGTAATCCAGTACAAACTAGGGCTGGTTGTGCAGACTGTCTGTAATCCAGTACAAACTAGGGCTGGTTGTGCAGACAGTCTGTAATCCAGTACAAACTAGGGCTGGTTGTGCAGACTGTCTGTAATCTAGTACAGACTAGGGCTGCTTGTACAGACTGTCTGTAATCTAACACAGACTAGGGGCTGATAGTACAGACTGTCTGTAATCTAGTAAAGACTTAGGGCTGGTTGTAGACCTCTGAATGTCAGGACTGAATCTGTTTCTCTTTCAGAACATCGATACAAGAAGGGGACGAGCTCCGAGCTGACAGAGGAGACAGGTAATATTACCTCACCTGTTCTAACCCTAACCCAGGAGACAGGTAAGGTTACCTCACCTGTTCTAACCCTAACCCAGGAGACAGGTAATGTTACCTCACCTGTTCTAACCCTAACCCAGGAGACAGGTAATATTACCTCACCTGTTCTAACCCTAACCCAGGAGACAGGTAATATTACCTCACCTGTTCTAACCCTAACCAGGAGACAGGTAATATTACCTCACCTGTTCTAACCCTAACCCAGGAGACAGGTAAGATTACCTCACCTGTTCTAACCCTAACCCAGGAGACAGGTAATATTACCTCACCTGTTCTAACCCTAACCCAGGAGACAGGTAATATTACCTCACCTGTTCTAACCCTAACCCAGGAGACAGGTAAGATTACCTCACCTGTTCTAACCCTAACCCAGGAGACAGGTAATATTACCTCACCTGTTCTAACCCTAACCCAGGAGACAGGTAAGGTTACCTCACCTGTTCTAACCCTAACCCAGGAGACAGGTAAGGTTACCTCACCTGTTCTAACCCTAACCCAGGAGACAGGTAAGGTTACCTCACCTGACCCGTGTCTGGTGCGTCTGGTGTGTCTTTCAGCAGAACGTAGCAGAGTTTGTGACTGTGTTTGACACAGCTCCAGACTTAAGCTCACTGAGACACTCTGTTTACCTAACCTGAACCCTTTCTTATTATTAATCCAGAGACAGAACCAGCCAGTGGCCCAGAACCTGTGTTAGAACCGGAACCAGAACCTGTTCTAGAAGCGGAACCAGAACCGGTTCTAGAGACAGTCCAGAACCTAGAGAGTGTTCCAGAACCAACAGGTGGGTTCACACACACTCACACACACACACACACACTAAGAACATAGACACACACACACACATTAAGAACATGGACACACACACACACACACACTCTTGTATGTGACTTCAGGATGCCGGTCAATGATAGCAGTCCATTATTGACACAGATTGAAGAAGTCCCAGCCCAACACTGTCTGAAGAAACATATAACAAGATCATTATAGAGTGTAGCACGTTGAGACTTTACATTTTCATGTCTCACATAATAGCTCCTCAGATCATCCCATCTCTGGTAGGCAAACAGTAGTCTATGTTTTAATACAGTAGAAGATCTTTATGGTTGTCTGGTCTGGTGATAGCATTGTGGTCTTCAATGAAACAACAGCCGATGTTTTAGTTACAGTAGAGGATCTTGATTGTGGCATAGCAGACAGCTGTAGGCCTAGTAGCCCCCTCTAGTGGCTGTTTGGGAGATGACAATAGTGAGTGAGAGAAAGGTTGAGTGAGCTGTTAAAAATATTTGATTGGTTTGATTTTCTTTTCTTCTCTCTGTCTTTCAGGAACAGTGGATCCAAAACCTGGAAAGAAGATTAAAGAGAAAGTTGAGAGTGAGATTTTCAGTTATAATGATATTTTGAATGATTGCACCTGTAAGGTTTTTTGGTTTAAACCAGCTTTCCAGTTGTTACTCACTTCCAAAAGTTGAGAACTGAAAATAAACAAACTATCTTGAGTCCGTGGTTTGATCATCTCAAAACCTTGGATTAATGACTGCTTCAGGAGCTGTGAGATAATATTAATTGATGAACTTTAGGTCGTAATTTTTGAATAAAACTCCTGCTTTGCTCTCTGACTCTCTCCCTCTCTCTTTTAGCTAAGAAGAAGAAGCCCAAACTACTGAATAATAAATTTGATAAAACCATCAAGGCTGAGATCGACGCAGCAGAGAAATTACGGAAGAAGGTATTCAGACGCTTATGTAATAATATCATAATGATGATGATAATGTCTGTAAAAATATCCAACTGGTTCAATGTATTTATTGTTTATTAACGTATATATTCATGTATATCAACCTGGATTCATATAGTCGAATTTAATCTCAGAGATGCTCATGGAATAATATCATAGTCTGTTTCAATAACGTGTACAGTATATTAACCTGGATTCATGTTTTCCGCTGTGTGTGTGTGTGTGTGTGTGTGTGTGTGTGTGTCCTCAGGGTAAAGCGGAGGAGGCGGTGCGTGCTTTTGAGAGTCTGGTCCAGCTGTACCCCCAGAGCCCCCGCTGTCGCTACGGGAAAGCCCAGGTACACCCCCCCCCCCCCCCCCCCCCACGCACACACACACACAGGTTTCTTCTTCTCTGACCGGCTGGTCCCCTGCCTCACCCCCCCCCCCCCCCTCAGGCAGAAGACGACCTGGCGGAGAGGCAGCGCAGTAACGATCTGCTCCAGAAGGCGGTCAACACCTACAGGGAAGCCTCAGAGCTCCCAGACGCCCCCCCAGACCTCATCAGGGCCACCCTCAAGAGACGTGCAGAGAGACAGCAGTTCCTGGGTAGGAGGCTGTGTGTGTCTGTGTCTGTGTCTGTGTCTGTGTCTGTGTCTGTGTCTGTGTCTGTGTCTGTGTCTGTGTCTGTGTCTGTGTCTGTGTCTGTGTCTGTGTGTCTGTGTGTCTGTGTGTCTGTGTGTCTGTGTGTCTGTGTGTGTGTGTGTGTGTCGGGGTCGGGGTCAGGGTGTTTCAAATCTGAGAATATGAGAGGAGTAAGCTGAAGCTGTAAACCAACATACCACCTTCTCTCTCTCTCTCTCTCTCTCTCTCTCTGCCCCCCCCCCCACCACCCCCCAGGGCGTATGAGAGGAGCCCTGGCCACTCTCCAGAAGCTGGTCCAGGTCTTTCCAGAGGACGTATCACTGAAGAACGACCTGGGCGTGGCTCACCTTCTGATCGGAGACAACCAGGGAGCCAAGGCAGTCTACAAAGAGGTAGGGAGGGACTAGGACAGTCTACAAATAGGTAGGGAGGGGCTAGGACGGTCTACAAAGAGGTAGAGAGGGGTTAGGACAGTCTACACAGAGGTAAAGAAGTCAGGACAGTCTACAAAGAGGTAGAGAGGGGTTAGGACAGTCTACAAAGAGGTAGAGAGGGGTTAGGACAGTCTACAAAGAGGTAGAGAGGGGTTAGGACAGTCTACAAAGAGGTAGAGAGGGGTTAGGGCGGTCTACAAAGAGGTAGAGAGGGGTTAGGACAGTCTACAAAGAGGTAGAGAGGGGTTAGGACAGTCTACAAAGAGGTAGAGAGGGGTTAGGACAGTCTACAAAGAGGTAGAGAGGGGTTAGGACGGTCTACAAAGAGGTAGAGAGGGGTTAGGACAGTCTACAAAGAGGTAGAGAGGGGTTAGGACGGTCTACAAAGAGGTAGAGAGGGGTTAGGACGGTCTACAAAGAGGTAGAGATGATGTTGTTCAAGCAGGTGTGATTTGTTTTGGGAACAGGTGCTGTCTGTTGCCCCTGACAACGGCTTTGCCAAAGTCCACTACGGGTTTGTCCTCAAATCGGAGAACATGATCGCTGAAAGCATCCCGTACCTCAGGGTGGGTTCACCACACACACACACACACACACACACACACACACACACACACACACACCGTCTCTCTGTTAAACTGTCCGCTCCCCCCACACTCTCTCTCTCTCTCTCTCTCTCTCTCTCTCTCTCTCTCTCTCTCTCTCTCTCTCTCTCTCTCTGTAGGAGGGTCTGGAGTCAGGTGACCCAGGAACAGATGACGGGAGGTTTTACTTTCACCTGGGAGACGCCCTGCAGAGAGTGGGGGACGACAGTGTGAGTACACACACACACCTCTAACCCCTCCCCTGTGCTGTGCAGGCCTACCATTGGTACGAGCTGGGCCACACACACACACACACACACCTCTAACCCCTCCCCTGTGCCCTGCAGGCCTACCATTGGTACGAGCTGGGCCACCAGAGGGGGCACTTTGCCTCAGTGTGGCAGAGATCTCTGTACAACGTGGACGGGCTGAAGGCACAGCCCTGGTGGACGCCCACAGACACGGGATACACACAGCTGGTCAAGGTATGCCCTGGGTGTGTGTGTGTGTGTGTGTGTGTGTGTGTGTGTGTGTGTGTGTGTGTGTGTGTGTGTGTGTGTGTGTGTGTGTGTGTGTGCGCGCGCGCGCGTGTGTGTAAAACATTTATATCTAAACATGTGTGTGTGTGTGTGTCAAGTCTCTGGAGCGTAACTGGCGGACCATCCGAGAGGAAGCGCTGGCCGTCATGGATCAGACCACCGGCCTGTTTGTCCCTGAGGAGGAGAACCTCAGAGAGAGGGGGGAGTGGGGTCAGTTCACCCTCTGGCAGCAAGGTGAACACACACACACACACACACACACACATACACACACACACACACACATACATGCATACACTCAATCAGACCAACACACAGACTCATGCAAAGATGTAATAATATATAACTGAATGATTGTGTGTGTGCGTGTGTGTGCGTGCGTGCGTGTGTGCGCGTGTGTGTGTGTGTGCGCTCGCAGGCAGGAAGGCAACAGATGCCTGTCTCAGTGTTCCTAAGACCTGCTCTCTTCTGGACAAATACCCTGAGGCCACCGGCTGCAAGAGAGGACAGGTACACACACACACACCTCTTAGAACGCTCTCAACACCGAGGCATTCTATGTAGACACACCTCTCAGAACCCCATCGACGCGTACCTCTCTCTCTCTCTGTGTGTGTGTGTGTGTGTGTGTGTGTGTGTGTGTGTGTGTGTGTGTGTGTGTGTGTGTGTGTGTGTGCAGATCAAGTTTTCGGTCATGCAGCCAGGGACCCATGTGTGGCCCCACACCGGCCCCACTAACTGCCGTCTGAGGCTCCACCTGGGCCTGGTCATCCCCCACACAGGCTGCCGCATACGCTGCACCAACCAGACCAGGTACCTCCTCCTGCTCCTCCTCATGCTCCTCCAAATGCTCCTCCTCATGCTCCTCCTCCTGCTCCTCCTCATGCTCCTCCTCCTGCTCCTCCTCCTCCTCATGCTCCTCCTCCTCCCTCCTCCTACGGCTCCACCTGCTTCTCTTCCTCCTCCTCCCCTTGCACATCTCCTCTCCTCTCCTCTCCTCTCCTCCTGACAGTGTGTGTGTGTGTGTGTGTGTGTGTGTGTGTGTGTGTGTGTGTGTGTGTTTCCAGGGAGTGGACGGAGGGCAAGGTGCTGATCTTTGACGACTCGTTTGAACATGAGGTGTGGCAGGAGGCGGAGAGCTACCGTCTCATCTTCATCGTTGACGTGTGGCACCCTGAGCTCAGCGCACAGCAGAGACACACACTCTCACCCATCTAGAGAACACACACACACACCCTGAGCTCAGCGCACAGCAGAGACACACACTCTCACCCATCTAGAGAACACACACACACACCCTGAGCTCAGCGCACAGCAGAGACACACACTCTCACCCATCTAGAGAACACACACACACACCCTGAGCTCAGCGCACAGCAGAGACACACACTCTCACCCATCTAGAGAACACACACACACCCTGAGCTCAGCGCACAGCAGAGACACACACTCTCACCCATCTAGAGAACACACACACACACCCTGAGCTCAGCGCACAGCAGAGACACACACTCTCACCCATCTAGAGAACACACACACACACACCCTGAGCTCAGCGCACAGCAGAGACACACACTCTCACCCATCTAGAGAACACACACACAAACACACACACACACACGCTCAGCGCACAGCAGACACACACACTCTCAACCCTCTAGAGGACACACACACACACACACACACACACACACACACACCAAACACGGTACTGAAGTTGACTGTTGCTTAGCTGCTGACACACAGACTAGATAGACCGGTCTTGACTTTTAAAGGCCCAGACAGTTAGTTAAGACTCTGTTTTACACAGTGAAGCCTTACCTGACTGACCGACCGACCGACCGACCGACCGACCGACCGACCGACAGACCGACAGACAGACAGACAGACAGACAGACAGACAGACAGACAGACAGACAGACAGACAGACAGACAGACAGACAGACAGACAGACAGACAGACAGACAGACAGACAGACAGACAGACTTGTAAACTGTGGTACTAACTGTTAGGAAGTGGATTGCCTTAAAATTCATTCATTTCCAATGTCTCCGATTTCAAAATTGCTAAATAAGCAAATAATCCGTCTGTCATCATAACTTCTTCCAATCAGCAAAGTTTATGCTTTTTTGAAGAGTCACTTATTATTTCCATAGGAGGGGATGTTCCTTAATCAGCCAATCAGTGGCCGTGTGTGTGACCACACCCAGGAAGTAGTGAGGAAACCCACTTCCTCTTCCTAATCCTTTTAGGGTTTTTTTTCCCTCCAGAGTAGCAGACACAGACCCTAGTAATAAAGCTAGTTCCTCCACCAGCTGTTGCCTTGGTGACGAACCCACTGGTCCCTGTGATTATCTTGGGATGTCAGCCAATGACTCACCCCAGAACATGTATAGATAGGCAGGTGTCTGTCAAGGTGGGAAAGTTCACGCAGTTGAAGCTTTGGGATTTAGATGTCCCTAGAACGTACTAGAACCACCCACAAGTATCAAAAGGTTGAGAACAAACATTTGAAGGGCCAATTATGTGGTGATTAGGTTTATGATTATTATTCTACAAAGCAACCCTTCTCCGTTGAATTTGTTTGATGAAATCAGATTTAATCTATTACTTCACATACACATTGCTTTTTCACTGATATTGATTTTGAATATTATCAATTATGTTCACGGACAAAACACTAGTGCCTCATCCATTCACCAGTATAGTTCCCGCGGGGCGACTATCAGTGCTTTGTACCACTCGTTTTATCATGGCTATGCAAGTAAAAAAAATCTGAAATCTAACCTCTGTCACAGGTTTGTGAGGGCCACACAGTTTAAACACTCATTAAAAGACTGTGATGGCGATACACTTCACACAGTCTTAACTCACTTTAATTCATTGACATTTTAAGGTTATAACAATGTTTGTTTTCAAGTCATGAAATATCTAAGATGAAAAATAATGAAATCTTTTATTTAGTATGCTGATGGTAATGTGAGTAATTGTGCCTTTTAAGGGGAAAACATTCCATTCTTTCATTATTTACATTTCTGAACAAAGAAGTATTTCCATGACATTATCCATGAAAAGAGTGAGAATGAGAATGTTATCCTGTATTCCTTTAGTATATTTGACTTTCTAAATGCCATCTTACCAGGTCGAGTGCTTCTTAGATTCATTTGTCCCAACTGTTGATGTGAATATTTTATTTTATACACTAAGCCCCTATCACACTGAGGACCTATGCGGACCAGTGCTGGACCAGCACACATTCCAGCCCACGTTACTGAATGCCTCAACGTTTAAAAAACCCTGTTCCTAATTATTCCTGTTGAATTAATGAATGATTTACTCACTCTGGTCCCTCACACATTGCATTATCTCACTTGAGCATGCACACACACTCACAACCGCAACACCTGTATATACACACACACACACACACACACACACACACACACATACACACACACCCCACCAAACAACCAAGCATACACACATACGTACGCGCACACACACAACCAATTACCCACATGTGCACATACATGTGCTGGAGGGTTACCCCCAGTCCTTGAACTCATTCACTAGACACATATTTGAAGTGTTCCTTTGCCAGTCACTGATTGGGGTAAATGTCAAAGACTCATTTAGGAATAGCCAATCAGAATTCAACCTGTTATGGTTCTTTCTGATGGAAAGAGTTTTTCTCTCCATCTCATTGGAGGATACAGAGTTGTTGTTGGTTTGTAAAAAAAAAACTAAAAAACAAATCTATGTTGTAAATGAATGGCCAATTATGTCTATCGAAACGGTTTGTTTTTGTAAATTGTTAATACTTGCACTGGATGAATTGCCAACTGTACAGCTTTTTTTCAATAAATGAATCTATGAAGTTCAAAATATAAATTTGGGGTATATTGGTCCGCACTCCTTGCAAATCACCAAGAAGACATTTATTTATAATTCTAGATATTCTAGAATATCTAATATTCTAGAATATTAGAACATATATGTCCTACAAAAGTGTTGTTGCGGGTGTGTTTTTTTTTTTTTTTTTATCCAAATTCAAGTCCTTTCAGTTTAAAAACAAGATTTTTGTATAAAGAGACACACACTCTTATATAACCGACTGAATGTGTCTCCATAGTTTTCTTCCCTTACATACTGTTAGATTGCTTTTTATCACATGACTAATGTATTATATATTACATAATGGTGCTGTTAGGCCGACTAGAACATATGGCCAGTGATAGTTTTAGTTCTAGAGTATTTTTTGTTGCAAAACTGGTAGTGCCTAACCTGTACCATGAATGGCAAACTGAGTGGGGGGGAAGGCAAGGGAGAGGAGAGGAGGCTCTTAGGCAGACCAGAACAAAGCTCCTCATCGAAGGTCAATAAAACCTGTACCCTGAGGCCACCTGCTGCAAGAGAGGACATGTACACAAACACACACACACACACACACACACACACACACCTCTTAGAACCCTCTCAACGCCGAGGCATTCTATGTAGACACACCTCTCAGAACCCCATCGACGCGTACCTCTCTCTCTCTCTGTGTAGATGGCAGTATGGCAGCATTGTGGATGCCAACTGCATTAAAACCCCCAAAGAAGAAGAAGCTCCTCCCACACCAGAAGAAGTTTTGGTTTATTCGTGAAGTGATTAGAGAATCTAGTACGTTTTCCTAGCTACATGAGGAGCGATAATTGAATAAGCTCTAGTAATATTTGATTGTGGACCGGAATCACAATGACTAAGGTATGCTGAGGAATAACAATCATTCTGGTTACACTTATGTTGTTTATGATACGTAAATAAAACAGTGGGTTTCATGTCGGAATTACGGGTCCGTGTAACAGGCCCTGCTATGTGCTGAATAACGGTGCTGGAGAAACGTATTAGTAGATGTAGTTTAGCAAACTACCAATTCCTTTGCGCTGAAAGTAGTTTGCCCACCGAAAATGTACCGTGTAGTGAAATGTAATGATCAATAAAAACAAATATGTAAGTTGCCAGTTTGTCGAAAAGTCAGTTTTAGTATCGAACATAGGTTTTTACATGAGTTGTTACTTCCATGTCGCCAACCGAAGTCGTCAGAAAGCCAAAACATCATACGGCCGACTTTGACCTTACTGTTGTTATTTACTGTGAGCGAAATAATGGATATTTTGAGCTAGATGTATTGGTAAACGCATTGGCTTTCACTGTATGTAGTCGGTTGCCTAAATTAAGGGCACAACATTGAAAACATGTACTTTGAAGCGTCAAAGGACTTTTTGTTTTGGTAAAACTGCATTCACTACCGCTGCTCAGTCACTTTTAGAGCTAACTCCCCGTTTGCAGACCAGATCCAAATACACTTCCCTTACGTCGTCTGTATATCTACCATGCTCGTATAAGTAGGTAACCTAGCCTGCACAAGCCTATCAAAAACCTACCGAGCAGCTACATACCCCCCCCCCCCCCTTCCAAAATGCCACCTGTTCTTTTAAAGGCCTTTTCACTGCACTTAGCCGTCTTTCTCTTGAAACTATGGTCTCTCTACGTTTGAGCCTTCTCAGCGGTAATCTGCTGAAAGTCTTCTCTGAAAAATCTCTCACTGCACTTATTCAACTTTGACTGCAGACTCCTTACCTTTACCTCTGCGTCATAGTCTTTTGCCCCTCTCCCTCCGCTCTGACCTATCTTTCTCCTCGGTGAGCTGGTCATAGTCTGCCTGCCTTGTATCTCTGAGAAATATTAAAGCTCTATACCCTTACACTTGTCATATTCATAGGCCTATAATTTACAAAAAAAACGTATCACAGAATTGCTGGCGGTTAACATGATGTTTATAAAGTATTATACTGCATGTGAATGCATGACCATATTTCAATCCTTGAGATGTAAAGTTCAAGTTCCAGAGTTTATTTGCCATGTGCAACAAGTACAAGTACCAGTGCATTGGAATTTTTACTCCCACTCTTCCCACAAGCATACAATAAGCCCTATATAATTAAAATAAACAATTTACTGTTAAATAAATAAATCTGTGTTATTTACATGTTATATCTTCTGTATTTCGCCTGTGTCAAAATTAAAATGTGATAGCATGACGTTATTATTATATATTGTCAATATGTTTTATTTCTAGATATTAGAAAATAATAGATATTAGCTATTTCTAGATTATTATTATTATTATTATTTATTTTCTTCTTCTAGAAACGACAACAAAACGTCCTGGCTCCTCATCAAAACGCTGATCCCCAACCAATCCTGCTAATTCCAAATCCCAACAGTGCATTCCACTCTGCTCCTCTGCTGTTAGAGACGGCGGTCCCTTCGTTAAAAGACTCCAGGGAACTGCGGGGGGCTGATGGGAAATGGAGTGTTCCCAACACCGGCACAGAGGCTAAGGTATGGTAGAATAACAATCATTCTGGTTACGCTTATGTTGTTCATAGTACGTAAATGAAATAGGGGGGGGGGGGGGGTTCATGTCGAAATGACGGGTTCATGTATGTACTGCGTACACTGGCAGTTTTCTGAACTACATTCGTTTCTCCAATTCCCTTGCGCTGGAAGTACTTGACTACAGCCAATTTGTGTCCAGCTATCTTTAAGTTGTACCATCGATTGTCAATTGTATTGACGTGTGGTGTGTCGACCCTCCGCTCTACTCTACCATCCTCACATCATGATGCTGCCACCACTATGCTTCACTGTGGGCATGGTGCTCTTAGGGTGATGAGAGGCGTTGGGTATTCTCCCTACATAGCGTTTTCCTTGATGACCAAAAAGTGCCATTTTAGTCTCACATGACCAGAGTAACTTTGTCCATGTTTGGGAAATGTCCCCCATGCCTTTGGGCTCCAAACACATTTTCTTATTTGTTTCTTTAAGCAATGGCTTTTTTCTGGCCACTGCCATTCGGGAAAAAGTAGTCAAATTACTCTGAAATGGAGTGAGGAGACTCCGGAAGTTAGGTCGGATCGAGATGGAGAGCAGAAGTTTCAAGCGGGCACCTTCCATCCCGGATGTTTCATTAAATTGAGCCCACCACACCTCCAGAAGGCTTAACGGTGAGCAATGACGTCTCAGAGCCACACCCCTCTATATCCACTCCCTGCACGGTCAGATAATAAATCGTTTTTGTTATTATATTTTTTAAAGCTGGGTGATATCCCTATCCCTGCAGGTGTTCATGCCCGCTCTGCAGGTATACTTGCTGTCACCTGAAAAGAAAAACTCTTTCCCTACTTTATTCCTGAAGGCTTGGTCAAATCCCACTCAGCAGGAAAGCTTCCCTTTATAGATAGGGAATGTGTTCCGGTAAGAGAACTAAAGAGAGTCAGTTTCCCACTCCAATCAGATTTATTACAGCACTGTTAGATCATTGGATCACCTTACGCATAGGATTGGTATCCCACTGTACTAATTTACTGGACTAATATTTCGGTGATCCAGACTTGTTAGAGTGGGAATTCAGGGTCGTATGCGGATGTTGCGTGTGCTTTGTAACAAACAACAGAAAAGGATTATGAGTAACATATCGGTGGATTACTAACAATACCACGTGTTTCAAGATAGCATACTAAGCATGGTTAGCTAATCTATGGTTCATCTGACACGTTAGCATACTAAGCATGGTTAGCTAATCTATGGTTCATCTGACACGTTAGCATACTGAGCATGGTTAGCTAATCTATGGTTCATCTGACACGTTAGCATACTGAGCATGGTTAGCTAATCTATGGTTCATCTGACACGTTAGCATACTGAGCATGGTTAGCTAATCTATGGTTCATCTGACACGCTAGCATACTAAGAAAGAAAAAGATTAGTAATTTTTGTTTGATTTTTCACTTCTAGGACCCCATACAACAGAACATCCTGACACCTCTTCAAAACGTTGAACCCCGACCCGTCCTGCTGCTAATGTCGAATCCCAACAGTGCAGTCCACTCTGCTCCTTTACCTTTAAAGACAGCAGTAATTTTGTTAAAGGACTGCAGGAAACTGCTGGGGGCTGATGGGAAATGGAGTGTTATAACCAACGGAAAGACTGACATAGCTCATGGAAATCTATGCAACTGCTTAAAAAGGCGAAAGCATTTTACAATTGACTACGGTTTAAAAAAGTATTGGTCTATACACACTTTGACAAAATCCTTCAAGTGTTCTCATTGCGGAAAGGACTTCACTACATTGTCACGCATTCAAAAACACATTAGAATACACACGGGAGAAAAGCCATTTCATTGCTTAGACTGTGGGAAGAATTTATCTTCATCGAGGGCCCTTATCGAGCACCTACGAATACATACAGGAGAAAAGCCATATCACTGCTCAGACTGTGGGAAGACTTTTACCTCAATGCAAGGACTCCACTATCACCAAAGAACACACACAGAAGAAAAGCCACACCACTGCGCTGACTGTGGGAAGACTTTTTATCAATTGACCCACCTTGTAAGACACGAACGGACACATGCAGGAGAAAAGCATACACGAATGACAAAAACAAAAAAGCATACACGAATGACAAAAACAAAAAAGCGTACACAAAAGAGAAAAACAAAAGGAAAGCATGCACAAATGAGGAAAACAAAGATTACACGAGTATAGCCATATCAATGCCTTGACTGAGGGAATCCCTTTGCAATGTTGCAAGGTCGTGGCTTGAAGCCCACCTGGGAACGCCCTTGAGCAAGGCACTTAGCCCTAAGTTGCTCTGTTGCTAAGTTCTACTGTAATGTAAAATGTGATGCTTACATGTTTCATACATTGAAAACAAACATGATAACCTTCAAATGTAATTTCATTAAAGGAAATTGATACTGTATGAGTCGTTTTACCACCACAGCCTTTTCAAACTGTGTCCGTCATAAACAAAGAGGTTTTCTGTTTTTACTTTTACTTTCATAACCTTGACAAAGATGAAGACGTTGGAAGTGCTAGTGGGTGGTTCTCTTTGTCTTCAATCTCCAACAGAACTGATTCCACTGGTTTGGGAGTGTAGAGTCGTCAGGGTGTGTCTATGGTTTGTAGTCCATCTTGAGAGTCCATCAGAGTCCCTGCCAGGCTGAAGACTTGTCATTAGCAGTAACCCCCGCTCTCTTGGGTATTTGTAGTTTCTTTGTGACAATGGCTCTGTAGTACATCACTTTGACCCTTGACCTCTGTACTTGCACATTCTAGTCCTGAAATCCAACTTTTGAACTGAGTATATACTTTCTTTTGACTTCTAGGACCCTGGACAACAGAACATCCTGACACCTCTTCAAAACCTCGAACCACGACCAGTCCTGCTGCTAATTTCAAATCCCAACAGTGCAGTCCACTCTGCTCCTACTCCTTTGAAGACAGCAGTCATTTTGTTAAAGGACTGCAGGGAACTGCTGGGGGCTGATGGGAAATGGAGTGTTACAACCACCGAAAAGACTGACATAGCTCACGGAAATCTATGCAACTGCTTAAAAAGGGCAAAGCATGTTACTAGTGACAACGGTTTGAAAACACAAAAGTCAACAGACAACGTAAAGAAATCCTTTGAGTGCTCTGAGTGCGGGAAGATCTTCTCTCGATCGTCAGGCCTTAAAACACACACAAGAATACACACAGGAGAAAGGCCATATCACTGCTCTGACTGTGGGAAGAGTTTTGATCGAGTGTCGAACCTTAAAGCACACCGAATGATACACACAGGAGAAAGACCATTTTACTGCTCTCACTGTGGCAAGAATGTTTCTACAGTGTACATGCTACGAATTCACGAAAGAACACACACAGGAGAAAGACCATATAACTGCTCTGACTGCGGGAAGAGTTGTAATACGGCGCAAGAACTACGCATTCACCAAAGAACACACACAGGAGAAAAGCCTCATCAATGCTCTGACTGTGGGAAGAGTTTTACTACATCGCAAGCACGAGTCCGTCACCAAAGAACACACACAGGAGAAAAGCCATATCAATGCGCTGACTGTGGGAAGAGTTTTACTACATTGACAGCACAAACCTGTCACCAAAGAATACACACAGGAGAAAAGCCATATCCGTGCTCAGTTTGCGGCAAGAGTTTCAAGCATTCCTCAACCCTTAAGTCGCACCAACGGACCCACACAGGAGAAAGGCCGTATAACTGTGAAGACTGCGAGAAGAAATTTGTAACATTGCATGCACTAAGCTATCACCAAAGAACACACACAGGAGAAAAGCCGCATCACTGCTCAGTTTGTGGGAATCATTTTAAACAAAGGTCAGACCTTGTAAAACATCAACGAATACATTCAGGAGAAAGGCCATATGAATGCTTGGCCTGTGGAAAGACTTATACTCAATCAGGGAACTTTAGGAAACACCTACAGTTACACACATGACAATCCAAAGATTACACAATTGTTGCACAACTACACAAGATTCTTTGCATTTCAGATTTTCAATTCCATTCTGATTGCTGAAAAGTTATCTGGGTTATCAATTCCCAATAGATTTGAAAATGTAATCCCATTTCAACATTTGAATGCATGCATGCAAAAAAAAATGTATCTGCTTTAGACAATAACTGCATATCCTACTGCCGCAAAGCATAGGCTTCTGTTTGACAGACTTTTACTAGTTATCATAAGAGGGACTAAGTCTCAAATGTCGCCCATCCAGAGGACACACACCCACACCCTGAGCTCAGCGGGTAGCGGAGACACACACACACAACCTGAGCTCAGCGGGTAGCAGAGACACACACACACACCCTGAGCTCAGCGGGTAGCAGAGACACACACACACACACCCTGAGCTCAGCGGGTAGCAGAGACACACACACCCTGAGCTCAGCGGGTAGTAGAGACACACACACACCCTGAGCTCAGCGGGTAGCCGAGACACACACACACCCTTAGCTCAGCGGGTAGCAGAGACACACACACACACCCTGAGCTCAGCGGGTTGCAGAGACACACACACCAACCAGAGATAGAGGCTGTTGCTGATGGAGAGAACACACAGTGGATGACAACTGTTTTAAACCCCCAAGGTCCTCCTGAATTCTTGTTTCTTTGTGTAGAGAACAAGGATGTAGTTCCGCCTATGAAAAGGGAAGCCTATGCGGAAGTGCCTTAAACCTGCATTCTTTCCAATAACAAGCAGGGGGTAACTCCACTGGTTGCAGAAAGAACTGCGATTGTATGGAAGTCTATGAGAAAATGACCCTACTTCTCACTTACTTTATTACACCAGTAAACATTTTCTGTACGGGTTTATGGTCTCAATCGCAAATTTCAAGTCTTTTTCAATGGAGACTGATGTTCATTTAGTAAATGATGGTCCCATTTAGAGTAAAATAGACGATAAATTGGGGTATGCTTTAGGGCGTGGCTAACTTGTGATTGACACCCTGTTTTGCATTTCGCTGTCACTGTTCAACAGTCAAGTAAGGTAACGTTAACGTAACCTTAGATCTACTCATCCAATTTAAAAAACACAATGTTAGCATTTTTTTTCTTCCATAATTGGTTAACTTAACGTTACACACAGTTTAACGTTAACTTGTCGTCACTTCTTTTAAAAAAAAACACGATGGTGACGTGCGTTGCAGCCAAGATGGCGTTGGCCAAAATGCCAAATTCGAGGCTTCAGAACGGTAGTCCACAAGCCAATGAGTGACGTCACGTTGAAATGTCCACTTGTAATATACTGTCTAAACGTAAGTAACATCCGGTAAATTAAAAATCTTTTTTCGACGATAAAACTCCCTTTTTGACAAACTGACCATTTATCAATTCATTTTTATTCCTAAACGTTATTAAATTACAAATTGGAAGATAAGACTATTTAATCTCTTAATAAAAAAAGCGTGAAAACGGGTTTGCCCTGCTTAGTTTTAGGCACTTCCGCATAGGCTTCCCTTTTCAGACCCGGACGCTAGGTCCACTTAGTTTTCAAACGGACTGATAATTTAAGAAACATCATTTATCTAAGCTAATACTTTGGAGAAGCAACAGTGATCATCAATGGCAGAGGTATGCTGAGTGATAACAATCAATCTGGTAACGCTTATGTTAATAATAATTAAGTGAAACTGGGTTGCATGTCGGAATTATGGTTTCGTGTACGTACGGGTCTTGTCGTTAGCATCAAGCGAGCGTAAACGGAGTATTTATTTTTTGTGATAGATAACGTAATTTCGAATGTACCGTTTCAAACAGAGCTCAACAATTGTCACCAAACACAGGCTGTTTTATGTGCAATTTGGTCGTTAGTCTTGCTAGCTACGTGACGTTTAGGTCTCGCTCAGAAGCGGAGCTAGCACGGGGGTGAGGGGTACAAGAATGACTAGCATAAAGTGCTCTCAAATCAGAGCATTTTCCAGTAACATTAATGTGTAAGATGGAGAAAGATAGAGAAATAAGGAGGACATTGGGGGGAATTGACAGTTTATTTTCAAGGTTAAGGACTGCTCAGCAAATTACATTTCATAAACTGGAAGAGATTTAAAGTATTGTCATTTATTTTAGATTTAAAACCAGACAGTGGATAGGCCTATGCACATGTGTTTCTGAAGTTATCTGGCTAATTCCTGTTGTTCAATATATTTGACCAAATAAATCCTAAAAATGATTATGAAAATGTTTTTTGTGTTATTCAAAGGCTGTGTGAGAATACTGAACAGTTTAAACACGTAGGCCTACAGGCTATATGGAACTGGGTAATATGGTAAAATGTACCAAGTAAATTCATTTCAAGTTGGCGTTAAAGGTCTACTGCCCTTAAATCAGGTCATATTACAAACCCTCAACGAAGAGGCAAGGGTAGGGAGCAGATATGAGCCGGTTCCCCCTAACAGAAACGGAGCATCAAACCCTAAGTAGGTGGAGGAGGTGGGTGCACAGCAACAAGCATATCAGAATGCATGCCAGGGGACATTTAAAAAAAAATACCACGTTAAACTACTGAGTGTGTTAGAGGGTTATTGGCGTAAAGCAGAGAATAGCAGACGTCTGAGTGGCCTGCCTGAACGAGCTCAGCCAAGGAATCGCTTCATGTGAAGGAGCATCTATTGACGGGGGAAAAGTAGTCAAATTACTCAGGGACTTGACTGCAGTTAATGAACCCACTATACAAGTATAGTCTGTCGCATACAAAAAGCCCCGCGCTACTCAGTCCTCCGGGGGCTCAGAACACGAGGCCTCTTGTCTGTCGTGCAGTAAACCTTAAGTGGACTTTGACGGATGTGCTAACTTTAAACATAAGATGGATTGTACAACGAGTCCCCTTTGGAACTGAAAATAAAAACAAAGTTGCATGTGGATTGGAGATTGGTTCAAAAGGATTAAGCATAGTTTTCTACGTCAAGAGTTAGTTAAAAAAAATTGCTCCAAAATATTTACAAAAGTGTGAAAAAAACATGATAAACTAAATAAACTAAGCACAGACATCTCATGTTATCTGCTAAGGCGCCGTGGCAACCATCGTCGAGTAATTAAATTAGTAATCGAATACTTTCTTTTGACTTCTAGGACCCGGAACAACAGAACATCCTGACACCCCTTCAAAACCTTGAACCCCGACCAATCCTGCTGCTAATTTCAAATCCCAACAGTGCAGTCCACTCTGCTCCTACTCCTTTGAAGACAGCAGTCATTTTGTTAAAGGACTGCAGGAAACTGCTGGGGGCTGATGGGAAATGGAGTGTTCCAAACATCAGAAAGATCGAAATAGCGCACGGAAATCTAAGCAGCTGCTTTGAAAGGGGAAAGCATTTTACAATTGACTACGGTTTAAAAAGGCAGCAGTCAATACACAGAGTGACAAAATCCTTCAAGTGTCTTCACTGTGGGAAGATTTTCAAGAGTTTGTCAGAGCTTAGATTGCACTTTAGGTCCCACACTGGAGAAAGGCCTTATCATTGCTCGGACTGTGGGAAGAGTTTTAGTCGATCTTCAAGTCTTTCCAGACATCAACGGATACACACAGGGGAAACGCCATACCACTGCTCTGACTGTGGGAGCAACTTCAAGCAATGGTCAAACCTTAATATACACAGAAGAACACACACAGGTGAAAAGCCATATCACTGCTCTAAGTGTTGGAAGACATTTTCTCAATTGACAAGCCTTGTAAGACACAGGCGGATACACACCGGAGAAAGGCCTTATTACTGCGCTGACTGTGGGAAGAGTTTTACTACGTCGCCATCACTGAACCGGCACATGAAAACACACACAGGAGAAAAGCCCTATCAATGCCCTGACTGTGGGAAGAGTTTTACTCGACCCGAAAGTCTTTCCACACACCAACGGATACATCCTAGACAAAGGCTGTACCACTGCTCAGACTGCGGGATGGATTTCCCTACATCCATACAACTTACCCACCACAAAATATTACACTTATGAGATAACACACATGAAAAACCTCCATATCAATGTCCTGACTAATATATATTATATAATTCAAGATTTTTGCTCAGTTCCATTCTGATTGCTGACATTTTTGTTTTATTTTATGATCTGGGCTGTTAATTCCAAATGTAACCACATATCAACATTTAAATGAATGTTAATAAAAAATTATGATGATTTTGACAGGTCTTAAAAACAAATTAGATTATGAAGTTAACATTACTTTTATAAAGTTGCATCAAGACTCGCTTTTAAATGCGTTTTTTTTTTTCTTTTTTTTGGAGGGGAAAGAGAAAACATTCATCACACTGAAAAAAAAACTACAAACAGACTTCTGTTACTTCACACGCACATTGTTTTTCGCTGAATCAATATGATTAATTATGTTCACTGACAAAATACTGATGTACACACCATTAATATACACCATTAACCGGTATAGTTTGTGTGGTGCTTATTATTTTCTGGTTGGTTTCAGTTGGAGTATAAATGATGAGTGCTGTGTAGCAACACTCTTACATAGGTTTGAGACGCCATCTCAGTTTAAACATTACTTATTAAAAAGCTGATGGTGATACACTTCATATAGTCGGAACTCACTTTAATTCATTGACATTTTAATGGTATGACTGTTTGTTGTTGAAATTATGAAATAAGAAAGCTGCAAGAATATTTATGCTGATGTTTTGTATGCTGATGATAATGTGAGTAATCGTGCCTTTTAGTGGAAGGGAAAACATTCTATTCTTTCATTATTCACAATCGTGAACAAATAGGGTAAGTGTTTCCATGAAATTATCCATGAAAACAGTTGGAAAAAGAATGTGATTCTGCTTTCCCTGAGTTCGCTTATTCCTGCTTGCCTAAGCCGGTCGAGAGCTTAAATAAATTTGACCTCAAACTGTGTTGATGTGAATATTTTACGCCACCAAACACAAAACATTTTCTTTAGGTAACTAAATGTCACAGATGTGTTATGGCCCCAATATTGATAAGTCAGTCCAAAGCTATTAAAATCGATCGTCTGTTACGTAAATATGACTCAAAAACTGCTGTTTTAGTGGTCAAAAGCATACATGTTGCTGCAACTGTGGACATTTTACACAATTGAAATAAAATATTGAATAGCCTATATATTAAAACAAAAACTGATAGGCCTAACATTACAAAACGTATACTATTGAAATGTAGGAAGGCTAACTCGTGAATAAATATGATTTGATTAATTTACAAGATGTACGGTGTCATTCCTAAAGAGATTAAATTGTGATGGATTATTTAGGCTACAGACTACTATGTCATATTATATGTCAATTATTTACATTATTATTATTATTATGTACCATTTATACTTGTCCTTGAAGAATGGTGCACGAAATGAATGCCGTCTCTTAGTTACAACGACATATGTATACTCCTTTGTGCCGGTCTCCATTGGTTGCTTTTAGGTTAATCTTTCTTGTCAACTATCAGCGAACTGATGAACCGTTGTTCAGTTCTTCCCTGCACACCTCACATCTCCCTGTGAACTGAGCATTCTTTGCTCCCTACGGTTTGGAATGTTACTTAACATGGATGAATACCCCGTGCAGTCCACTTCGCAGGAAACTAGTGGTTGATCGGAAAACGGCCTGATCATTTGGTGCACTTTCTCTTGTTTGGTCCCTTCACTACATGTCTCAGTAGCACCCCGAGTGGTAGACGTGGGAATTACATCCATCTTAATGAAATGCACATTCTTCTTCTTCAAATAACCACACACACACAGTGAATAAACACGCCATTGTCACACATTGTAAATTATCTTTTGTACATTCTTGTTTAAATTAAATACATTGCTGCAGAGTGGAGATAACACTGGTGTGCAGCCCTGAAGCTGAGTTTTAAAATACAATCTTTAAAGAAAAAACGGAATCATAAAAACAACATTATTAGTATCAATAATATTATTATTATTATAACAGCAGAGACCCACGCTGGCTGCAGAGAGAGAGAGAGAGAGAGGAGGGGGGGGGGGGGGGGGGGGGGGGGGGCAGGCTTGGCATTTTATTCTGCTGCAAGGCAGGCTGCATTTAAACACTGTAGGAGTGCATCTTTCCTTCCTTCCTTCTTGTCCTCTCTGGGATCAGCTAAGGGAAGGGTTTCAATACTGTAGGAATGCATCCTAACATTCTTCCATTTAAGGAATTTTAAATGAAAAATGTACAATCACTACTCTTCTTTAGTTACCAGGGAGGGAAACGTTCACACAGGCCAGTCCTAACAATTCCAATCACTTTAAGGTAGGGAGGAAGCAGGGA
>CM030186.1:1252734-1280234 GCA_017639675.1 Aplochiton taeniatus | reverse complement strand
GATGTATTGAAAAACAATCGTTTCCGCTGTCTTCCTCCGGTACATTAGATTGTGGTTCTGTTGGGCTCAGGTGCTAGGGAAGGCTTTAAAAGTGGTCCGTTACATTGGTGTCATGCAGGTTGAGGCCCTTCACTGGTGGGTGGAGAAAGGCCCTCACTGCGTCTTTAAGGGGCCTACACAGAACACAGAGAGGAGACAGGCTTAAAAATTAAGCATTCAACATTTGGCTTTTTTTATCTACCCTCTTAAGATGTATAATGTAATAAAGATGCTATAATAAAGATATACTGAGTGATAAAGTCGCAATACTTTTTGTCCTAAAACATTCATATATCTTCTAGGAATTAAAGATTTCACATTGTTATGTTCACTTCTGAGGATCGCCATGGAGATGGCAGGACAAAAAGGGCCGAGGAAATAATTCAGGATATTTGTCTTGTCTCTAATCGACTCTTTATTTCATTGTTGTTTATTTCATTTAAATATGATTTTATTCTTCAAGCACAATGAAATAAAAAGATCATCAAAAGGCCAGGTGTTGTACATTTTACAAATCATCTTGAATTAAGAACAATTAGGGAAAAATCTGGACTAATTTTGTCAATGTATAAAATACAATAATCCACTAGAGCTGTTTGTTTCGGTTGAACAATTCAAAATTGTATTGGAGGATATGGGAGTTGAACTTGTTTTGGTTGAAACTTTGTATATATCAATATTTCTGCCGAAAATGTTTTAATGTATTATAAATATAGTAACAGGTTTTTATTGTCTGCTTATTTTTTATTTGCATTTACTTTATTTTATCCCTGAATGTTTAGTTGTAATTTATTTATTCTGTCTTTAACACGGTACTGCTGGAAAAGAGACCTAGTTGCAGTAGGTTACCCTGTATAAATAAATAAATAAAAATTCACATCAACAAGAGAAGCAAGGGCCTCGGATACTGTAGTCCGTAACCATGGCGACCCTGATGTTAAACCCACACATCCACAGTTGAGTGAAAATAACGATACTGGGCGTTTTATGTCTCTGAATGGTTCTCAACCGAGTTTGGATCCAAACGCACTCCGCTAGCGGCGCTTTGGTTCAGGAGGCGTCTAAAGGTAAGAAACGGTGGTATGATACAGACGAGCTTCCCAATAAAGTGGGCAAGCAGTACTGATAGCCTACAGCGAAAAAATACTAGGCTGATAGGTATGGCAGGCTGTTGCCATGAGGCTCCAGAATAAAAGGCCTACTTTTCCACCATACAGCACCACTGAAAAAAACGTTACTTTGGAAAGGTAAAGATCCTATATCATAACAGCAGTAGCAGCTATGTCAGACTGACAATGTCAGAGCAATTATAGATTCGGTCCCCATAACATGGCATGACGCTGCACTACAGTTTAGAATAACTAGTTTGACCCACACATCTAATCCACCTTTCCCTCCGAGTACCAAATGTCATTTCATCCAGGCCTTTGTATAGATTCCTGTAGATCAGTTAGTCCCTATATGGCCTACCTACGAAATCTATAGCCCAGAATATGGTGGTCGCTTATCTAGGCTACGAGGCCTCACATCAGCGGAGCTGGTCAATATCTGATTCGCAATCGGTCGCCTGCACACACACATTGGGCTATATAGGTCTGGGTATCACCTTTCTGTCACCCAAAATATATTCGGAAACTAGGCAATAACATAATATTAGAATATTCAATGATAACTGAGTTCGGATAAAACATATTTTTTGGCCATGCCATATGTTGTTCGTGGATAAATAAATCGCGTCAGATGACGCCTACATTACCCCTCACCAGCCAATTTGTCTCTCACATAGCCTACCTGCACAATCTAAATAAACCTTTCCTAACGTCAAAATAAAAAGAAAGAGATTAAATCCAGCTTAATTGTCAGGCTCTAAAATATCTTTCTCATTCCGTGGATCAGGAATATGACAGGCCAACAAAAGACAAGTCTTAGGCCCGTACCTCTTCACGCCCTGGCCGCTTCAACCTGCTAGGTGCGATGGAGCGGTCGAGCATTCCGACATTGCTCTCTCATCCCGCTGCTGTTGGCGTTAAGGATAGGGATGCTGTCCATCAACACCGAGCGAACAAATAGATAACCTCCACAAAAATGTAACGCTTATCTTCTTGATTAAAATAATGTTTTACTTCGATTCTCATTCAGCATCATTTATATTTTACGTGCTTTCAATGAGGCTTTAAAAGTCGCTGCTGGCCACACAGACAAAAATGATGCTCGCGATTTGATTCTGGACCATAGGTAACCTCGCGACATCACGGCTTCCCTGTAAACGCGTTTGGCAGCCATGCGATTCCATCTCTCATTCTCTCTCTCTCTCTCTCTCTCTCTCTCTCTCTCTCTCTCTCTCATTCGCTCGCTCGCCACTGAGCCACCAAAGAGTGGCTTGTACAAGTGACTTGTGGACGCGCTTGCCCGCACACACACACACACACACACACACACACACACACACACACACACACACACACACACACACACACACACACACACACACACACACACAGTGAACTCATGTCGTTTGACGAGGAGATGTTCACGGAGGAGAGATTGTTGGTCACTATTGTGTGCTTGACAAACCGGATCATTACTTGACGCCAAATAATCAATAATCGATGCAATTGATTGATCGGTCGGAGATGATAAGGTCTCGTGCACAGGCCTATGACGAAGATTATAGCTGATCGTAATTGGTTGTGCCATTTGTCAGTCAGTGCTAGCGGATTCATAATGTTATTTCCACACAAGTTGCTTAAATAATATCCTTAAACCAATTATAATATAGGTCTAGTAGGCCTTATTGTGTACTGCCTTTTAAGTCCACTGTCGTAGGCTATTTATGAGTTTTGTAGTAGCCTACTTTTATGTGTGTTTCATACAGCATTTTATCCAAATAGGTTTTCATGGTCCAAATTATTTACTGGTTAATTACAGTTTTGATTATCAGCGCTAGGGGAAAGACCGTGCGGAAGTTGTCACATCACTTTCGCAGGAGAGACTGAACTGTCTACCTCACTTCCTCTGTATTGAAGAAGAAGAAGAAGACCGCTGTTCGAGCTCTCCTCCTCGCCAAATCGTTTATTTTGTCAAAAACAGTCGTTACAGAATTGTTCTGCCATCTATTGTATTCATTACTCTTAGACCAACAATTAACGATAGTTGACACATTGCGTAAAATCGTTGGATACTTTTTTGACTCGCATTATTGCTACCACTCGCGAAAACTATTCCTCCAAGCTAACGTTAGCTGGCTAGCCAACATTCATTTCCCAAGGAAACTCTCGACCACACATTGTTTTAATCATGGACCAAATAGGAGTTACTGCAGCCGCACCAAAGGTCAGTAACCGTCTGGATTGGTAGAAAGTATACTATAGAAGTTGTCATTGTGGTTTTCTCATCAATATATCAGGATCGCGAATTCAACTGGATGCAGCTAATGACATTCAGGCTCGAACATGGCTTCATTCGCTGGATTCTCTCAAGCCAGGGCCGCAGGCAGATCCATAAATGGTCTGAGTTAGTCAGGGGTGCAGATAAGGCGATAGTTACAGCTGACAGGGTGTGACTCTGTTGACTTGGCTACATATAGCAGAACACTTGCTTGGTCACTCTGACCTGACTCGTGAGTCATTTATGGATTTTGTGTAATTAGCTGCTGTCATAAAAGCTACGGTATCCTTCGCGTCAGTCCTTAGCGAGAATGCCCTGTTTAGGAGGGGCGTGCCTTCATTTGTTGAGTCTTTGTAAAAGAATTAGCCTGTCATCGTAGTCATAGTTAACCACGAAATGAACTATTAGATTGCTAGGTAAACCCTCAACAGAGACTGATATCATACAACTGTAAAGTTAGCGAGGACTATTTAGCCGACATTAGTGGAGTACTAAATGCACCGTCATTTTGAACGATGTATCGCTGTTTTTTAACACGTTTACGTGCCGCCAGTTTGTTAGAACGTCTCTGTAACGAATCCAATCAATGACCCCTCAAATTGCGGTCTATGTCTATAAGACAAGTCATTGCAACAGTTTAGGCTCCAGCTTTCTACTCATTGGTTCGAAAGGCTTGGCAAGTTTGACAGTCAAAGTCCGTATGAAAGAGGTGGAGACTATTCAAAAATAACCGATTAAGTATGGAAATGGCCAGAGCTTTAAAGTCAGGTGTGTCACAGCTTAGGTGCTCTCCCATATTGGAATAGAGTCGCACAAACCAGGAAGAGCATGTCTTAAAATGGGGAGGGTTTTGCCGACTGAGTGACGTTTAGGTGTAGGTGAGATGATTGTCACCTGACCCCTGTGTTTGGGTGTGTTTGTCCCGCCCCCAGTGCCCGTGGGGATTGGCTGCCCCACCGGCTACTTCCTGCTCTCTCTCTGACGTGATGAGCGAGCAGCTGGCCAATCAGCTGGACCAGGAGAACAACGCTATCCCAGAATTCCCGGAGTAAGTCTCTCTTCTTTTATGAAACTGAGTATGAGCTCTTGAACATAGTCTGAACACACTGGCATGCCTTTCCAGACGCCCCAGTGCTTTCTTAGCGTTGCTTTATCTTGGATTTACCCTTTTTGGGGGATTTACCCTAAGTTACCCTTTTCCTTTGTCCTGGTTGCAACATCTGTCTCTTTCTACCTCTCTCTCTGCCTCTCTATGCCTCTCTCTACCTCTCTCTCTCTCTCTGACTCCCTCTCTCCCTCGCTCTCCAGTATCAGTCCGGACTCACTGGCCGATGGCATGGCAGAGACGGACAATGACCTGCTGTTGGCCCAGATGCTCCAGAACCAGTACGACAAGGAGTTTGACAGCCAGCTCCGCATCGAGGAGAAGAGGTTCAACGGAGACAGCAAAGGTACACACACACACACACACACACACACACACACACACACACACACCTGAGCTGTTTCACACACTGTGGGATAGAAATGTAGAGGCACTTAGTGACTCCTTCAAGTGTGTGTGTGTGTGTGTGTGTGTGTGTGTGTGTGTGTGTGTGTGTGTGTGTGTCTCCTCAGTGTCCATCTCGTTTGAGAACTATCGTAAGGTCCACCCCTATGAGGACAGTGAGAGCTCTGATGAGGAAGTAGACTGGCAGGACACCAAAGATGATCCTTACAAAGCAGGTACCTATTATTATCCTCCGTTCATCCCTCTATCCCTCCATCCCTCCATCTTTCTATCTCTCTCTCTATCCTTCTGTCCCTCCATCCGTCTATCCCTCCATCTCTATCTCTCCATCCCTCCATCTCTCTATCTCTATCCAAAGATGACCCCTACAAACCAGGTACCTGTTATCATCCTCTGTTCATTCTTCCATCCCTCTATCTCTCTATCTGTCTAGAGTTGACCCCACTACACTGGTGTGTGTGTGTGTGTATACAGATATATAGGTGTACAGATATAGATGCAGAGATATCGATAGTTTGTCCTCTGACTCCTTTTATGGTGTCTGTGTCTGTGTCTGTGTCTGTGTCTGTGTCTGTGTCTGTGTCTGTGTGTGTGTGTGTGTGTGTGTGTGTGTCAGACAAGCCCCAGACCACCTCCAAGCGAGGGTTCACAGGAAAGGGAAAGAACATCACCACCAAACATGATGAGGTGGTGTGTGGACGCAAGAACACCTCCCGCATGGACAACGTGAGCACCTCCTCCTCTCTGTCTCCTCCTCCTCCTCTCTGTCTCTTCCTCCTCTCTGTCTCCTCCTCCTCTCTGTCTCCTCCTCCTCTCTGTCTCCTCCTCCTCTCTGTCTCCTCCTCCTCCTCTCAGTCTCCTCCTCCTCCTCCTCTCTGTCTGTCTCCTCCTCCTCCTCTCTGTCTGTCTCCTCCTCCTCCTCTCTGTCTGTCTCCTCCTCCTCCTCTCTGTCTCCTCCACCTCTCTGTCTGTCTCCTCCTCCTCCTCTCTGTCTGTCTCCTCCTCTCTGTCTCCTCCTCCTCTCTGTCTCCTCCTCTCTGTCTCCTCCTCTCTGTCTCCTCCTCTCTGTCTCCTCCTCCTCTCTGTCAGTCTCCTCCTCCTCTCTGTCTGTCTCCTCCTCCTCTGTCTCCTCCTCTCTGTCTGTCTCCTCCTCCTCTCTGTCTGTCTCCTCCTCCTCTCTGTCTCCTCCTCCTCCTCTCTGTCTGTCTCCTCCTCCTCCTCTCTGTCTGTCTCCTCCTCCTCTCAGTCTACTCCTCCTCCTCTCTGTCTCCTCCTCCTCTCTGTCTGTCTCCTCCTCCTCTCTGTCTGTCTCCTCCTCCTCTCTGTCTGTCTCCTCTCTGTCTGTCTGTCTCCTCCTCCTCCTCCTCTCTGTCTGTCTCCTCCTCTCTGTCTGTCTCCTCCTCCTCTCTGTCTCCTCCTCCTCTCTGTCTCCTCCTCCTCCTCTCTGTCTGTCTCCTCCTCCTCCTCTCTGTCTGTCTCCTCCTCCTCCTCTCTGTCTCCTCCTCCTCTCAGTCTGTCTCCTCCTCCTCTCTGTCTCCTCCTCTCTGTCTCCTCCTCCTCTCTCCTCTCTCCTCTCTCTCTGTCTGTCTGTCTGTCTGTGTAGGCAGTGACCAGTGTCTTCACCCGTCTTCTCTCTCTCTCTCTGTGTGTGTGTGTGTGTGTGTGTGTGTGTGTGTGTGTGTGTGTGTCCAGTTTGCTCCCGAGGTGCAGGTGGGGGACGGTGTGGGTATGGACCTGAAGTTGACCAACCAGGTGTTTAACTCTCTGAAGCAGCACTGTCTGAGTGAGCAAAGACGCAGTGCCCGGCTCCACGAGAAGAAGGAGCACTCCACCGCCGTGAGTGGAGCACACACACACACACGCACACACACGCACACGCACACACACACACACAGCAGAGGTAAATTACTGTGAGTGGAGCGCACAAACACACACACATATGAATCAGTAACAGTAATATTTCTGGCTATATGAATCAGCAACATGTAGGTATTATATTTATATATACACTATATGGACAAAATGGGACTGAATGAAACACCTTAATTCAATGATTAGGAGGAGAATACTTTTGTCCATATAGTGTATACATATATATATATATATATATATATATATATATATATATATATATATATATATATATATATACAATATCTCTGTGGGTTCTACAGGAACAAGCGGTGGACCCGCGGACCCGTCTGCTGATGTATAAGATGGTCAGCTCCGGGGTTCTGGAGAACATCAACGGCTGCATCAGCACTGGCAAAGAGTCTGTGGTGTTCCACGCTGATGGAGGGAGGTGTGTGTGTGTGTGTGTGTGTGTTGGTGTGTGTCTCTGTATGTTATTGTGTGTGTGTGTGTTCGTGTGTTCTAAACGTGTGTGTGTGTGTGTGTGTGTGTTGTTTCCAGTCTGGAGGAGCAGCCAGTTCCCTCTGAGGTGGTCCTCAAGGTGTTTAAGACCACCCTGAACGAGTTCAAGAACCGGGACAAGTACATCAAAGACGACTACCGCTTCAAGCAGCGCTTCAGCAAACTCAACCCCCGCAAGGTCATCCGGCTCTGGGCCGAGAAGGAGATGCACAACCTGGCACGGTACGGTCCTCTGGGGGAACCCTAACCCCTTAACCCTAGCCCTAACCCCTTAACCCTAACCCAACCTGGTGAGGTTTGGTCCTCTGGGGAACCCTTTCCCTAACCCTAACCCCTTAACCCTAGCCCTAGCCCTAACCCCTTAACCCTAGCCCTAACCCCTTAACCCTACCCCAACCTGGCAAGGTATGGTCCTCTGGGGGAACCCTAACCCCTTAACCCTAACCCCTTAACCCTACCCCAACCTGGTGAGGTATGGTTCTCTGGGGACCCCTAACCTTAACCCCTAACCCTATTCCTTAACCCTAACCCAACCTGGTGAGGTATGGTTCTCTGGGGAACCCCCCATCTTTAACCAGAAAACAAAAATAATGCATTTGGGTGCAACTAAGTGTAAAACAACAATCCAGCTTTAAAGAGAAAAAAAGGCAACCTTCTAGAAGTCAGTGTTTATGAATGAAACCCAATTCATGGCCCATTCCACTCTTCCTCCTCTTCCTCCCTCTGTCCTCCCCTTCTTCATTCTCCTATTTCATCCTCTTTCTCCTCTTCTTCCTCTTCCTCCCTCTGTCCTCTCCTTCTGCGTTCTCCTATTTCCTCCTCCTCTTCCTCAGGATGAAGAAGGCTGAGATCCCGTGTCCTGACGTGGTGGTCCTAAAGAAACACATCCTGGTGCTGTCTTTCATTGGTCAGGACCACGTGCCTGCGCCCAAACTCAAGGACGTCCGCCTGAGCTCTGAGGACATGACCAGAGCCTATCACCAAGTCCTGAAGGCAAGCAGGCACCAGGGCCATCTAAACTAAAACCTTTCCTTCAGTCTAAGTAGGGTTGCCTTCTATCTCTAACGATGGTAGCAGGTTACAGTTGTCTTCATTAAAACACTACTCAACAGGCTAATGCATTATTATAACAACACGACAGACTATCACACAGCATTGCAACTTCAGCCTTAAACAGCTACATACGTGTGTATATATATATATATATATATATATATATATATATATATATATATATATATATATATATATATATATATATATATATATATATATATATATATATATATATATATATATATATATATATATATATATATATATATATATATATATATATATATATATAAATAAAGCCATCTGTACTGACTCTGTCTCCCCCTGCTGTCCAGATGATGGTACAGCTCTATAACAAGTGTAACCTGGTGCATGCTGACCTCAGCGAATACAACATGCTCTGGCACCAAGGACAGGTACGTGTGTGTGTTTGTGTGTGTGGCTGATAGACGTCAGTTAGTCCGTTGAGCTGTTTATTAAGTGTGTGTGTGTGGGTGTGGCTGATAGATGTCAGTCAGTCCGTTGAGCCGCTTATTAACTGTGTGTGTGTGTGTGTGTGTGTGTGTGTGTGTGTGGGTGTGGCTGATAGACGTCAGTTAGTCCGTTGAGCTGTTTATTAAGTGTGTGTGTGTGTGTGTGTGTGTGTGTGGGTGTGGCTGATAGATGTCAGTCAGTCCGTTGAGCCGCTTATTAACTGTGTGTGTGTGTGTGTAGGTGTGGCTGATAGATGTCAGTCAGTCTGTGGAGCCCACCCATCCTCACGGCCTGGAGTTCCTCTTCAGAGACTGCAGGAACGTTGCCACGGTAACAGTTAGCACACACATATGAACTTGTTGAGTGACATTTTATTCTCTCTCTTTCTCTCTCTCTCTCTCTCCCCCCCTCTCTCTCTCTCTCTCTCTGACACTAAGTGTGTGTTGTTGGTATCGTCTGCAGTTCTTCAGGAAGGCTGGAGTGACTGAGGCGTTTAACGTCTATGAGCTGTTTAACGCTGTGACCGGTCTGGAGATCAGGGGAGGAAACGACGCAGACTTCCTATCCCAGGTACACACACACACCCACTAGCATAGCATATGTTACCAGTCAGTGTACATTCTGTATCTTCCACCAACCATTCCTGTTTTAATCCTCTGTCCCCTCTCCCTTTGCCATCCCATAATCACAGGTGGTTGCCTTGGAGAAGAGAAACGAAGACCACGTCCAAAAGCGAGGGAAGAAAACCTTCAACGTGACCAACGAAGAAGAAGAGCCTCCCCTATTACAGGACTCAGACGACTAGCCGACGGCCCCGTCGTCACGACAACCTTACGCCGAGCGGTGGGGGCGGTTACCGCGGTTACGTGGTGATCTGATTCTGTCACGTTGAAGGAGGACGGGCTCGTCCTCTCTCTCTCTCCTCGGAGGGAGGGGTGGCCTCCGGCTGGAGGTCAGAAGGTTGAAAGATGGGGGGGAAAGTCCAGGTGGTCCGCCATGTTTGTAGTTTTTTTTGTCCAAAAAACGCACACGTGCGTGGCTATGGGGTTTGGGTAGTGACGTGCCTGTTCCAGTATACGACCCCTGAACTCTGACCCCCGTTGACCTCCTATCAGAACCTGTATTTATAAAGCCTCTGGGCTTAGGAGGGGTGCTGACGACGCATTCAAGTTGTCTAAAAATGTGGCTTCCTTTGACCATTGTCCAGTTAGACGGATTGGTTTGAATACAGAAAGAAAATCTAGATTCCATTTAAAGCATTTTAATTGAAAACCGGCAACGATTCCGATTAATGAAGTTAAACTCTGAAATATGAAGGTACTGTCACAATGCATCATGGGGTAGAGGATTATGGGTAGTTTCCGTAACAACAGCATCATCATTCTATCCCCACCGGACTTTCAACTGATCGATAACCAGAACGTTGCAAAAAACAAAATCAGTGGTTTCAGATATTTGGCAAACTGAAAGTTGTCTCTTTATATTAAGTGTTCATTGGCCAGCATAAAGCCTCATTTAGAAGTGGTGTTGGTGGCTTCGAGTCTACATCGTGTATACACACCTGAATGTGTTTTATGAATACATTTTACACAACAGCCGTGACCATTCTGGATGAAGCCTTTCATTTTTCATATTTTTTTTCATATTTGAAACCATTTGTTGTGCATGTGCAACACTATAAAAGTTTTCTGCCACTACGCTTGAGCAGTTCATACAGGTGCAGATATTAAGATTGATCTGTTGCTTTAGTTCATTCAGATGCAGATATTAAGATTGATCTGTTGCTTTAGTTCATACAGGTGCAGATATTAAGATTGATCTGTTGCTTTAGTTCATACAGGTGCAGATATTAAGATTGATCTGTTGTTTTAGTTCATACAGGTGCAGATATTAAGATTGATCTGTTGCATTAGTTCATACAGATGCAGATATTAAGATTGATATTTTGTTTTTTTGGGGGGGGGGTATATAGTGTTGTGTGTTTCATTACTACTATCTAGCTAGTATATAAGTAGTAAAAAAAAATCTGAACTTGTATTGATTAAGACAAAACATTGAGAAAATAAATTAAAATATTTGCTGTGATATTGTTATAAAAAGGCTTGCTTATTAAATGTGCTTATATTCAAGTGGATATGTTGACACAATAATGAAATGATGTTTTGGTCCAGTAATGTAATGTGGTAGTCTATCTATTATAATGCTCTGCTTAAAACGTTAGCATAGAGGAGGCATCGCTACATCAATTGTGTGTGTTATCAACAAAGAGAACTACAATAAAGTGAAAAATAAATTGACTTACACATTTAAAAATGTGTCGATGTCTTTTACTTTGTTAATTCTTTCACATTTGATGTGCATGTATCAAAATCTTCTATGTGGTTTAGAATTTTTGTTTAGTATAAGTTTTCACAGCTTATAAATCAATAATTTAATTTGAAATTGGTCGTTGCATATTAAGGTTAACTAGCTCTAGAGATTTCATATACATTTTTATGGTTTTTTCACGTTTCAGTTAACATTGTTCTTTTGCGTACTGTACTAATTCCCATATGTCTGCATCTAGATAGAAATAAATATCTGGGGTGTTTGGGGGAGAGAGTAAGTAGCCTATGTTCTCGATTACTTTTTTACAAGAATTGTTCCTTCTTAGCAATAGTATTTATCTTATATTTCTTAGTATCTTAACTCTCGCTTTGTATGTGTCTGTATGCCCTATAGAAAGCACACAGAATATCTATGCGTACGAAGTGTGCTATACAAATAAATTTGACTTGACCGTGGGCTCATGTGACATGTGTCACATGACTTCCAATCGGGAAGTGGCTTGGTTAGCTTGAGAAGTTTCGAGTCCCGTTCCGAAGATATATAATAATATAATATATGACAAAACCCCTAAACTTTCAAAATGAGTGGAGATCATTATCTTGAGCTTTGTGAGAACCCCGTGCAATTTGAAAATGCATCGAGTGTCAACAATGTGTTTTTCGACGAAGCAAACAAACAGGTAGCGTCAACTTTACTGGCAGCTAACGCTAGCTATGCTAATGTAACGCTAGCTAAGCTAGAGCCTTATTTCTATTTGACATGAATGAATGACAAAAAATTATTGATGCCTATTGGGGGATTACTGAACTGTTCGATGATGTTGCAGCATGTCAACATCAATACATAGATCTCTGTCGCTATGGGCTAGAAACAATTTATTATCTAAATAACCTGCTAGATACTAAATAAATGCTTCCTAGATTAAATATTGAACTCTGATACACAAAAACAACGTTACTGTCGTTCATGCCGACTGTAAATAAAAAAAAATCTGAAAATACAAATAAAGTAAACACTAATAACGTGTTTACGTTGGAATCAATTAGAGCCATAGCTATCAATGTGTATTCCTATTATTAAAGTACAGTTGCATGATATTGAACCTTTCAATGTTCTTTTTTTTTTTTTTTTGCACATAGGTTTTTGCTGTACGCTCTGGGGGTGCAACTGGAGTCGTTGTCAAAGGCCCGGATGACAAGAGCTCTGTTGCTTTTAGGTAAATAAGAACATAGACACCTGTCTGTGTGATCGAGAGACAGCAAGAGGTAGTTGTATCGTTTGGTTTGTCTAAATCTCATTCTTTTATTAAAGAAGCCACAGGAAAAGAAAAAAAGGAGCCCCATTTTCAGGTTTAGGTGTATTCCCTATCCCTTTTTCATGTGAAACTACCTTGAAACTGTTTAGCCATGAAAAAAATACTGCTCAAGCATTTACCTTCTTGTTCCATGTCTGGTTTTTCACATGAGTAATCTTCTAATGTTTTACTAACAATATTATTAATAGGCTGATATTTAAACAAAAATAGGCTATTTATCATGATTCCTTGGGAGAAACCGAGCAATTTTTTGTCAAATAATACTTCCAGCACCCCCATCTAGCCAGAAGGGAAGGACCCCCGTTACCACCACATCTGGCCACTATTTTACTGTGAGATTGGCAGTCGAATAAACCTACTTCCATCCAATCATTGTTTATATGTGTTTTGTTGTTTTGACAGAATGGATGACAAAGGAGAGGTGAAATGTATCAAGTTCTCTATTGGCAACAAGATCCTGGCAGTACAGAGGACGCCCAAATCTGTGGTCAGTATGTTATGATGTGCAGAAATGTTACTTTGTCCACTAGATGGCAGTATGTATCTAAGTCTGTGGTCAGTATATCATGATGTGCTGTAATGTGTTACGTTGTCCACTAGATGGCGGTCTCTATATATTAGTCTGTTGAAACAGTCCTTTTGCTATGTCAGAAGAGCTGTAATTGAAATCTCATACTGAGACATATCAAGTCTTTGCTACATGTTGTAGTATAAATAACGGATGAAATTGGGCTGCACTGACTTACAGTAAATGGACAGTGTGATGGACTGACTGACTGTCTCTCTGTCTGTCTCTGTCAATCTATGTGTCTCTGTCTGTCTGTCTGTCTGTCTGTCTGTCTGTCTGTCTGTCTGTCTGACTGTCTCTCTGTCTTCAAAGTCAATCTATGTGTCTCTGTCTCTGTCTGTCTGTCTGTCTGTCTGTCTGTCTGTCTGTCTGTCTGTCTGTCTGACTGTCTCTCACTATCTCTCTGTCTGTGTCTCTGTGTGTCTCTGTCTCTCTGTGTGTCTGTCTATCTGACTGCCTGTCTGTCTCTCTCCTCAGGACTTTATAAACTTCATGCCTGACTATCCCCACCTGGAGTTCAGCCAGGAGTGCAAGGTAATGATCATGTTGTCTGAGAGGAGAGGAGAAAAGCATTTTCTTATATAATTAAACATTACAAAAATATTATGATGGATTATATTGTCATTTTTCATAATTCAAACATTTGAAAATTGACTTTTTCTAGCATTAAGAATATGCTACCATGCTTATATGATGTGATATTTATTTGTGATGTTTGTACTATGTTAGGGTTAGAGTTAGCACTGTCCTGTATGATGTGTTATTTATCTATGGTGTTTGTACTATGTTAGGGTTAGCACTGTCTTGTATGATGTGATATTTATCTGTGGTCTTTGTACTATGTTAGGGTAAGGGTTAGCACTGTCCTGTATGATGTGATATTTATCTGTGGTGTTTAACCCTTTGCAGACTAAGAACGCCACCGTCCTGGGATTCTGTTGGATCAACTGGAATGAGATTGTTTTTATAACTGACCAGGGCATCGAGTTCTACCAGGTATAACAGGGGCTTCTTGTCCTGTGTGTGTGTGTGTGTGTGTGTGTGTGTGTGTGTGTGTGTGTGTGTGTGTGAGAGTGAGAGTGAGAGTGAGAGTGAGAGTGAGAGTGAGAGTGAGAGTGAGAGTGAGAGTGAGAGTGAGAGTGAGTGTGAGAGTGAGTGTGAGAGTGAGTGTGAGTGTGAGTGTGAGTGTGAGTGTGAGTGTGAGTGTGAGTGTGAGTGTGAGTGTGAGTGTGAGTGTGAGTGTGAGTGTGAGTGTGAGTGTGAGTGTGAGTGTGAGTGTGAGTGTGAGTGTACATCTGATGCTGGTTAATCCTCTGTGATTCAGAAAGGTTAGAGGTTCTGTTTTATTTCCATTGGTCCCCCTTTTCTTTCCCTCCATCTCACTATCCTTTTCTCCTGGCTTCCCCCTCTTTTTCACTCCATCTCTCCTTCTCTTCCTCCCCCCATCCCTCCTGCTCCATTCCTCTTTTTTTCTCCTTGCCTCCCCCTGTTCCTCCCTCCTTCTCTCCCTCTCTCCCCTCTACATTATTCCCTCTCTCCTATTCTCCCTCCCTCCTTCCCTCTCTCCTATTCTCCCTCCTTCCCTCCCTCCTTCCCTCTCTCCTATTCTGCCTCTCTCTCATTCTCCCTCCCTCCCTCCTTCCCTCCCTCCGTCCCTCCCTCCATCTCTAGGTGTTACCAGACAAGCGGTCAGTCAAGCTGCTGAAGAGCCAGAGTATCAACGTTAACTGGTACCAGTACTGTCCAGAGACGGCGGTTCTGCTGCTGTCCACCACCGTGCAGGGGAACGTGCTGCAGCCCTTCACCTTTAAGGTTCTCACACACACACACACACACACACACACACACACACACACACACACACACACACAGTACTCAGGACTCTGATCCGCTTTGCTTTGTTGTCTCCTTCAGAATGGAACCATGTCCAAGATGTCTAAGATTGAAATTGAGCTGCCTGTTGTTCCTAAGCCTGCTAAACTGAGCCTGTCTGAGAGGGACATCGCTGTGGCCACCATGTGAGTGTGTGTGTGTGTGTGTGTGTGTGTGTGTGTGTGTGTGTGTGTGTGTGTGTGTGTGTGTGTGTGTGTGTGTGTGTGTGTGTGTGTGATTTTTGTGATTTTGCTCTTCTTCTCTACTTCCTGGTAGTAACATAGTGGAGTCTGTGCTCTTCTTCTGTAGTTACGGCCAGCTCTATGTGATGTACCTGAAGCACCACTCCAGAGCAGCCAACAGTGCAGAGGTGGTCCTCTACCATCTACCCAGGTAGGCCTGACCGCTTTACCTTTAACCCCTCACCCTTAACCTAAAGTCTGTGTGTATGTGGTTGTGTGTCTTCTAGAGAAGACTTACACACAACCCCACACACATACAGATAACTCCCCGTGCTAAGGCCATTCTCTGTGTGTGTGTGTGTGTGTGTGTGTGTGTGTGTGTGTGTGTGTGTGTGTGTGTGTGTGTGTGTGTGTGTGTGTGTGTGTGTGTGTGTGTGTGTGTGTGTGTGTGTGTGTGTGTGTGTGTGTGTGTGTGTGTGTGTGTGTGTGTGTGTGCGTGCGTGTGTGCATGTGCATGTGTGTGTGGAGGGGTGAGCCTTCTCTAGAAAGACACGCACACACACACAAGGAATGGCCTTAGCACTGGGAGCTGTGTGTGAGTGTTTGGGTGTTTATGTTTTAGAGAGACTTCTCTGGAAACACACACACACACACACACACACCCACACACACACACACACACACACACACACACACACACACACACACACCCCCCGGTCCCAGTGCTGAGGCCATTCCGTGTGTGTTTCCAGAGAAGGCTCGTCTAAGAAGAGCCACGTGTTGAAGCTGAACACGACGGGGAAGTTTGCCCTCAACGTAGTGGACAACCTGGTGGTGGTGCATCACCAGAGCTCCCAGGTAATGCACCAATCACACAGCACTTCCTGCCTGCCCCACCAATCAGAGACCAGGGGCTTTCACACTTCCTGCCTGCCCCACCAATCAGAGACCAGGGGCTTTCACACTTCTTGCCTGCTCCACCAATCAGAGACCAGGGGCTTTCACACTTCTTGCCTGCTCCACCAATGAGAAACCAGGGCTTTGACAGTTTCTGCCTGCTCCACCAATCAGAGACAAAGAAAAACGTGGTTATGGTTATATGGTGTTTTCATGCTGTGTGTGTGTGTGTGTGTGTGTGTGTGTGTTCCAGACGTCCATTCTCTTTGACGTTAACCTGAGAGATCCAGACTGTGCTGTGAACGTCCACCAGCCTGTTCTCCCAGCCCGCTCCATACACCCCTGCAGAATACCACTCACAGGTACACACACACACACACACACAGAGTGTGTGCTTTGAATCGCTCTAGGTGACTGTGTGTGTGTGTGTGTGTGTGTGTGTGTGTGTGTGTGTGTGTGTGTGTGTGTACACACAATATTTTGAAGCCTCTGAATAGAACTAACAGTCCTCTCTCTCTCTCTCTCTCTCTCTCTCTGCCCCCCCCCCCCCCCCCCCCCCCCCCAGGTCCAGCAGCAGTTCCCACCCAGCCCCCTGTTCCATGTGAACTCTGTATCCAACAGGATTACAACATGGCTTACTCTCTGACACACACACTGTCACACACACATGAAGTTTGGCTTTTGTTTTAGTACTGCCTGTCGTGGATGGTTGTTGTATGTTGCTGGCGTGTCGATTGTATGTTGCTGGTGTGTAAATTGTATGTTCTTGGCATGTGGATTGTATGTTGTGCACCTTGACCGTGTGTATGTTCAGACTCCTCCTCCTGGAGTGTCTTCCAGCCTGACATCATCATCAGTGCTAGTGAGGGTAAGACCACACACACACACACACACACACACACACAATAATATACTCACACAATAATACACACACACACACACACACAAAATAATATACACACATACTGGAGCTGGTGTTCAGGTGTGGTGTCTCCCCCTGCAGGTTATCTGTGGTACCTACAGGTCAAACTGCCCCCAGCTGTCAACCTCCTCCAAGACAAAGGAAAACTCATGGAGTTTCTACTGAGGAGACAAGACTGCAAGATGGTCATCCTGTCTGTCTGCTCCCAGAGTAAGTCCCTCCCTGTCTGTCTGCTCCCAGAGTAAGTCCCTACCTGTCTGTCTGCTCCCAGAGTAAGTCCCTACCTGTCTGTCTGCTCCCAGAGTAAGTCCCATCCTGTCTGTAATTTAACTGTGTGTGTGTGTGTGTGTGTGTGTGTGTGTGTGTGTGTGTGTGTCAGTGCTGGAGGAGGAGGGGAAGGGTAGTCTACCTGTGGTGGCGACCGTCTTTGACAAACTCAACCAGGTGTACAAGGACTACCTGGAGGCAGAGCACACCTACACTGTGGTGAGATTATATAATAATCTATAACACTTACACTGTGGTGAGATTATATAATAATCTATAACACTTACACTGTGGTGAGATTATATAATATTCTATAACACTTACACTGTAGTGAGATTATATAATAATCTATAACACTTACACTGTGGTGAGATTATATAATAATCTATAACACTTACACTGTGGTGAGATTATATAATAATCTATAACACTTACACTGTAGTGAGATTATATAATAATCTATAACACTTACACTGTGGTGAGATTATATAATGATCTATAACACTTACACTGTGGTGAGATTATATAATAATCTATAACACTTACACTGTGGTGAGATTATATAATATTCTATAACACTTACACTGTAGTGAGATTATATAATATTCTATAACACTTACACTGTGGTGAGATTATATAATATTCTATAACACTTACACTGTAGTGAGATTATATAATGATCTATAACACTTACACTGTGGTGAGATTATATAATAATCTATAACACTTACACTGTGGTGAGATTATATAATAATCTATAACACTTACACTGTGGTGAGATTATATAATAATCTATAACACTTACACTGTGGTGAGATTATATAATAATCTATAACACTTACACATTTGCACTATTGTGAGATTATATTATAATCTATAACACATACACAAATACACTCATATTGATATCAGATATTCTGATATTCAGAACACATTCCATAATAATCTGAAACACAACTGTGGTGTGTGTGTGTGTGTGTGTGCGTGTGCGTGTGCGTGTGCGTGTGCATGTGCGTGTCCAGGCGATGGAGTCGGGTCCCAGTCGAGGCCACGCCTCCCAGAAGAGACCAGTCCGGACCCAAGCTGTCATCGACCAATCAGACATGTACACACACGTACTGTCCTCCTTCACTGAGAGAAAGGTACACACACACACACACACACACACACGCACTGTCCTCCTTCACCAAGAGAAATGTACACACACGCACACACGCACACACACACACACACACACACACACACACACACAAGGCTTGAGTTTTTCTGTTGCTTTTTCCTTCTCTATCTATTTCACTTTCAGTTAAACAGTGAAGGCCTATTGTGTTCTAGTAAAGGTGCAGTACACCATTTCCCCTTTCCCAGCCTGCAGTTGTCCTAATGGTGTGTGTGTGTGTGTGTGTGTGTGTGTGTGTGTGTGTGTGTGTGTGTGTGTGTGTGTGTGTGTGCGCGCGCAGGGAGTGTCTCACAAGTTCATCATCGCTGTTTTGATGGAGTACATCCGTTCTCTCAACCAGTACCAGATCAATGTTCAGGTATAATCAATAACCAGTACCAGATCAATGTTCAGGTATAATCAATAACCAGTACCAGATCAATGTTCAGGTATAATCAATAACCAGTACCAGATCAATGTTCAGGTATAATCAATAACCAGTACCAGATCAATGTTCAGGTATAATCAATAACCAGTACTAGATCAATGTTCAGGTATAATCAATAACCAGTACCAGATCAATGTTCAGGTATAATCAATAACCAGTACCAGATCAATGTTCAGGTATAATCAATAACCAGTACCAGATCAATGTTCAGGTATAATCAATAACCAGTACCAGATCAATGTTCAGGTATAATCAATAACCAGTACCAGATCAATGCTCGGGTATTGTTCAATAATCACACATATAATGATGATAATAATAAGAAAAATGTAATAATAATATTATTTATGAAATATTCAGTCTCTGTGTATGTCTCAGCAGCACTACCTGTATGAGCTGGTGATTAAGACTCTCATATATATATATATATATATATATATATATATATATATATATATATATATATATATATATATATATATATATATATCTTAAGCACTACCTGTATGAGCTGGTGATTAACCTTTTCGCGCGTAAGTTCTAAATTCTCTAACTGTCCCCCTAGAGTGAGTTTTTATCGCACGCGATGTCAGAGCATGCAAAAATATTCTCGAATTCGATTGTGACGCGTCAGGACAGAAAGCTAGCTAGCATAGCTACAGCACCGTCGCCGTATAGATTATAACCTGTTATCTTAATACTCAGATCATTTGAATGTCTGTAACAGAATAAACGTATTGTATTTGGCTGACAAGACTGCGAAATTCTGTGAATGTGAGGACTGGCTAGTCCCTAGTCTGGGTTAACCTAAACGCTTATTTGATTATGATGCAACAGTAGAAAATGTACGTTCTATTGATACGTTCTAATCACACCGGTTTGATCGTACGCTTCAGGGACCACTCTAGAGTGATCACACCGGTGTGATCGTACGCGTCAAAGGGTTAAGACTCTCACATATATATATATTAAATATATATATATATATATATATCTCTGTAGCACTACCTGTATGAGCTGGTGATTAAGACTCTGGTCCAACACAACCTCTTCTACATGCTGCACCAGTTCCTCCAGTACCACGTCCTCAGTGACTCCAAACCACTGGTAAGAAACCAGTTAGAAACCAGTACCACTGGTAAGAAACCAGTTTGAAACCAGTACCACTTGTAAGAAACCAGTTTGAAACCAGTACCGCTGGTAAGAAACCAGTGTGTGTGTGTGTGTGTGTGTGTGTGTGTGTGTGTGTGTGTGTGTGTGTATGTGTATGTGTATGTGTGTGTTTTTCCTCCAGGCCTGTCTGCTGCTGTCTCTAGAGAGTACCTATCCTCCCGCCCACCAGCTCTCACTGGACATGTTGAAGGTAGGGACACACACACACACACACACCAGCTCTCACTGGACATGTTGAAGGTAGGGACACACACACACACACACACACCAGCTCTCATTGGACGTGTTGAAGGTAGGGACACACACACACACACACACACACACACACCAGCTCTCATTGGACGTGTTGAAGGTAGGAAACACACACACACACACACACACACACACACACACACACACCTGTCTAGATAAAGTCCTACAGTTGACAGTGCATGTCAGGGCAAAAACTAAGTCATGAAGTCAAAGAAACTCTGGTTGTAGATTAAAGGTTCATTTGTAGAACTAACAGACTGGGTTGGTTACTATTTTATGTTCAGCATGGGCAAGCTCACTCACAAGTGTGTGTGTGTGTGTGTGTGTGTGTGTGTGTGTGTCTGTGTGTGTGTGTGTGTGTGTGTGTGTGTGTCTGCCCCTGCCCCTGCCCCAGCGTCTCTCCACAGCTAATGATGAGATAGTGGAGGTGCTGCTGTCTAAGCTGCAGGTTCTGGGCGCGCTCCGGTTCATCCGCAGCGTGGGTAGCCATGACAACGTGTCGGCCCGTAAGTTCCTGGACGCTGCGCGGCTGACGGAGGACCCCATGCTGTTCTACACCGTGTTCCACTCCTTCCAACAGAGGAACCAGAGACTCAGGGCTAGCCCCGCCTTCCACCCTGGTGACTACACACACACACACACACACACACACACACACACACACACACACACACACACACACACACACACACACACACTCTATATACACACACACACACACACACACACACACACACACACACACACACACACACACACACACACACACACACACACACACACACACACACACTCTATATACACACGCACACAGTCACTCACATATAGACTTAGCCCTTACTGTGCCTTATTGACTAGCTGACCTGGTTGCGTTGTGATTGGTTGACAGGGGAGCACTGTGAAGAACATGTGACCCACTTCAAAGAGCTGTTTGGAGAACAGGCCCTGATGAAACCAGCCACGGTCTGACTCTGTACTGGTGAACTCAACCACCGTGTGACGCTGTACTGGTGAACTCAACCACCGTGTGACGCTGTACTGGTGAACCCAACCACCATCCAAACGCTGTACTGGTGAACCCAACCACCATTTAACGCTTTACTGGTGAACCCAACCCCTGTGTGACTCTGTACTGGTGAACCCAACCACCATCTAACGCTGTACTGGTGAACCCAACCACCGTCTAACGCTGTACTGGTGAACCCAACCACCGTCTAACGCTTTACTGGTGAACCCAACCACCATCTAACACTGTACTCGTGAACCCAACCACCATCTAACGCTTTACTGGTGAACCCAACCCCCGTGTGACTCTGTACTGGTGAACCCAACCACCATCTAACGCTGTACTGGTGAACCCAACCACCATCTAACGCTGTACTGGTGAACCCAACCACCATCTAACGCTTTACTGGTGAACCCAACCCCCGTGTGACTCTGTACTGGTGAACCCAACCACCGTGTGACGCTGTACTGGTGAACCCAACCACCGTCTAATGCTTTACTGGTGAACCCAACCACCATCTAACACTGTACTGGTGAACCCAACCACCATCTAACGCTTTACTGGTGAACCCAACCCCCGTGTGACTCTGTACTGGTGAACCCAACCACCATTTAACGCTTTACTGGTGAACCCAACCACCATCTAACGCTTTACTGGTGAACCCAACCCCCGTGTGACTCTGTACTGGTGAACCCAACCACCGTCTAACGCTTTACTGGTGAACCCAACCACCATCTAAAGCTGTACTGGTGAACCCAACCACCGTCTAATGCTTTACTGGTGAACCTCCTACGAGGGCCGTACTGTGCCAAACCAAGCTAAATCTACACAGTTTACCTGAAAGTGAATTTCCATCCATACTGTTTGAATGATGGATATTTATGTATATGTGTGAGTGTGAGTGTGAGTGTGAGTGTGAGTGTGAGTGTGGGTGTGGGTGTGGGTGTGGGTGTGGGTGTGAGTGTGGGTGTGGGTGTGGGTGTGGGTGTGGGTGTGGGTGTGGGTGTGGGTGTGGGTGTGGGTGTGAGTGTGAGTGTGAGTGTGAGTGTGAGTGTGAGTGTGAGTGTGAGTGTGAGTGTGAGTGTGAGTGTGAGTGTGAGTGTGAGTGTGAGTGTGAGTGTGAGTGTGAGTGTGAGCGCGAACAGTACGCCCAGCATTTGGCTGACAGACAGACAGGAAAATAATCTTAATACCGAATTATGTGAAATATATCATACTTTTGTACATCTTGTGTTTAGCTCACACTAAAGTTATATTCCTTGTTGTATTTATATGTATATATTATAAAACCTAGAAGTGACTCAAGTTAATGATCTATTAATACCTTTCTGCTGATGATCTGACACACTGGTTTGACAGTAACTGAGGAGAGGTCCGTCTAAATGATTCGACCACATACCTCTTTAGGCTTTAGGTTTCAAACATTGTTCATTTCTATGATGTTTATTTTACCTCATATTATAATTACTTTTTCCTAAGTTTATATAAGTAGATTTGTCTTTTCGTATTACTTAACTTAAAACTGTCCTAAACATGAACTGATGTATCCAGCTTTCTTTACTACTACTATTACTACTACTAATAATAATATTAGTACTAATAATAGTAATAGTAATAATAATAATAACCATATTAGTAATAATTAAAATAATAATAATAATAATAATGATGATGATGATGAGTAATAATAAATAGGTCTCTTTACTGAATGGAGTCCTGCTCTTGTCCTACCATCAAATAAGACAATCATGTAATCTAGGCCCTTGTCAGTCCAGTATTTACAGCCTGTATGTTAAGTAATTAAGTGTATTATTATATTATATATATTAATATATAATAATATATAATAATATATTATTATAATTATTATATAATTGTGTAAAATATAAAATATATAAAAGTGAATCATGTCTGTAAATGTAACCATGTAACATATGTAGAATAAAACGCTGCTTCCATGTTATTGTGTTTTTTTTTTATTTTTAGTGCTTTACAACATCAATAGACTTTACCACACACTTCTCGGGGGAAACGTCACATTTTTAGTGAAGAGGATCAACAGGTAGGTACACGTGTGTGTGTGTGTGTGTGTCTTTATGGAAATACTACAGCAAATATTCTAAATACTGTACACTGGCTACATTTGACCTTTGACATTGATCTATTTAAATATCTTCCAGTTACTGATTTAACATCAAACATCAAATCCTATGTTTGCAGAAAATAATACAGATTTAAATTATACTAGTTTTGGACCAAATGCTTTAAATAAAGGCAGAGTATTCCAGAAATAATAAAGTTAGTCCAGTTCATTGGCAATGCACTTCTAATGAATCAGGTTGACAAGAGATAAACACTAACTTTACTATCAACTAATGAGTTGAATAAACTCTCAGTCTTATCTAAGGCGCCTTTTTACAGAACGTAAACTTCCATGAGCTGACGTATTTTTTGTTAGTTTTGAACAAAACAAAAACTTTTCGAGAGTACAAAATGTTATCGTATAAAAACCTAGAAAATGGTCGTTGAGGTGAATAGAACTGTGTGTAAATGTATGTGTAAAACTAATGACTACCCAACACACACACAGACATATTTTATATCACAGTATCAAGTTTGGTATAAGACTGTAAGTTATTGAGTTAGTCTGGCTTAGTAATACCAATAATCCAGAGGGCCTCTACAACATTACTAAAATAATAATAACATTAGAACGATTACAACACACATGCCTATACATTTTAACGGTAACCCTAGTGGCAGTTTATTGTGCATGGTAGTTGAGCGAGCATTGCCAATGAACATAGGAACGGAAGTTGCTGATGTTGTTGCCCCTGACAACATGCCAGGAGATAATGTAAAGAAAAATACATCACATCGGTCAGATAGTGTGGGTTGTCTTGTAGTAACTAAGCCAAGAAGCCATTGTCCATTAATTTATTTATCAGCCAGTGTTGACATTTCACCTCTGTGGTCAGCCAGTGTCGGCCATCTTAACTGTTGACAATACACCTCAGTGGTCAGCCAGTGTCGGCCATCTTAAGTGTTGACAATACACCTCAGTGGTCAGCCAGTGTCGGCCATCTTAAGTGTTGACAATACACCTCAGTGGTCAGCCAGTGTCGGCCATCTTAAGTGTTGACAATACACCTCAGTGGTCAGCCAGTGTCGGCCATCTTAAGTGTTGACAATACACCTCAGTGGTCCGCCAGTGTCAGCCATCTTAAGTGTTGACAATACATCTCAGTGGTCAGCCAGTGTCGGCCATCTTAAGTGTTGACAATACATCTCGGTGGTCAGCCAGTGTCGGCCATCTTAAGTGTTGACAGTACATCCATTATCTATGGCTTAGCATTCTACTAATTCCCATTCCATGGATTGAGGACTGTAACATTCTTTTTTTTTAGGCAAACAGACATTTCACATTATTCTAGCACATTCACAGGGATAACAATTACAAAGGTTAAAGTTTCATTGTCGGAAGGTAAAACAGAGCAGAGGTGCACAGAGCAGATGTTCATGTAGCAGGGAAATGCTAGTCAGTCTAGTCCTGTGGCTCAGGTGTTAAAAGCTGAAAGTTGAAAGGCCTTGTCTCAATCTCTCCAGAACAATTCCCTGAACGTTTCTCTTGGTTACCCGTCCGTCTCGAGAGTTCTTGAGTTCCAGTCGAAGCCCCCTGTAGTGAAGGGTGGGAGACCCCTTTAGTGCACGGGCATGTGCCGTGTGACTCCCAGGCCTAGATACTCAATGTTCTCTGCCGCAGGGAGGAAGTGATGACTCATTGGGGGCGTGGCTACGCTCGTGGTGGGTGTGTCCTGAGACAGGAAGTACTCTGTGATTGGCATGTAGTCTTCCTGGTAGTCCGGGTTGTCTAGACTCTCACACACCGTGTGGGGGAGCGTGCAACGCGCTGTGTTCAGGTATTCCGGTCCCTCGGGAACGCTGGCCAGAAACGTTGGTTCCTCCAGAGGGTCTAGAGGAGAGGGGAGGGAGGTGGCGCCCCAGCCCAGGTGAGGGTTCTCATAGCCTGGGTTCATCACCTCCGACAGCCTGGCACTGGCTCCGTTCTGGTTCATGTATTCTGTGGAGACGACACACACAAAGGTAAAAAATATATCAAAGATTTTATTATCTAAACATTATTATCTATTATCTAAACAAGATATATTTGTTGTTTCAATTACATTTAATATATCATAGAAAATATGATTAAATGAATGAAAGTCATCTGTGATGAATAAAAAAAATCATTCCATGCCAACATCTTGAGAAAGTACGTTTTTGTTTCCTTCTTTTGTTTCTGTTTTACAGACACAAACACATAGACACACACACACACACAGACACACCCACACACAGACACACACACAAACACACACACACACACACACACACAGACACACACAGACACACACAGACACACAGACACATGGACACACACACACAAAGACACACCCACACACACAAACACACACACACACACACACACACACACACACACAGACACACACAGACACACACAGACACACAGACACGTTGCAGTTACCTGAGGAGCAGCCTTGGTCTGGGTCCATGGAGGACATAGTGGGATCAGTGATGTAGCGGAGAACCACGCTGTTCTCTCTCTCCAGGGGGCCGTTCTGGAGGGGGGGGGGGGGGGTAAAGAAAGTTGTCTCCTGTGTCTTAAGCTTCATGTGTATGTATGGGACTGTGTGTGTGTGTGTGCGTGTGTGCGTGTGTGTGTGTGTGTGTGTGTGTGTATGTGCATGCATGTGTGACGGTGTGTGAATGTATGGGACTGTGTGTCTGTGTGTGTGTGAGTGTGTGACTGTGTGTATGTGTGTGTGTGTGTGTGTGTGTGTGCGTGTGCGTGTGTGTGTGACTGTGTGTCTGTGCGTGCATGTGTGTGTGCGTGCGTGTGGGTGTCTGTGTGTGTGTCTGTCTGTCTGTGAGTCTGTGTGTGTGTGTGCGCGTGTGTGTGTGTGCGCACTGTAGAGACTGGCTCCACCTGTCCATTGGGTTAGGGTTAGGGTTAGGGTTAGGGTTAGGGTTAGGGTTAGGGTTAACCTGTCCATTGGGTCCTTTGTAAGGCAGCAGGTACTCCTCAGCATCCACCACGCTCTCCATCTCTTCAGACGTGCTGAGAAGGGTCTGGAAGAAACGCCCGTCTGACGGAGTGAGGGGTAGGTGGTCACCCTGGAGGGAAGGGGGGGGAGAGACAGAAGGAGAGATGGAAAGAGAGAGAGAGAGAAGGAGAGATGGAAAGAGAGAGAGAGAGAAGGAGAGATGGAAAGAGAGAGAGAGAGAAGGAGAGATGGAAAGAGAGAGAGAAGGAGAGATGGAAAGAGAGAGAGAGAAGGAGAGATGGAAAAAGAGAGAGACAGAAGGAGAGATGGAAAGAGAGAGAGAGAGAAGGAGAGATGGAAAGAGAGAGAGAGAGAAGGAGAGATGGAAAGAGAGAGAGAGAGAAGGAGAGATGGAAAGAGAGAGAGAGTAGGAGAAATGGAAAGAGAGAGAGAGAGAAGGAGAGATGGAAAGTGACTGTCTGGTAAGTCCTCATGAGTCTCTATGCTGAATCCATTGCAGAAGTTTGTCAGATGATAAACCCAACCCTAACCCTAATACCCTAACACCCTAACCCTAACCCTAATACCCTAACCCCAACCCTAACCCCAAACCTAACCCTAACCCCAACGCTAACCCAAACCCTAATACAATAACCCTAACCCTAACCCTAACCCTAATACCCTAACCCTAACCCTACTACCCTAACCCTAACCCTAACACCCTAACCCTATCACCCTAACGCTAACCCTAATACCCTAACCAAAACCCTAACCCTAACCCTAACCCCCAAACCCCAACCGTAACCCCAACCCTAATACCCTAACCCTAACCCTAACCCTAATACCATAACCCTAACCCTAATACCCTAACCCTACTATCCTAATCCTAACCCTAACCCTAAGCCTAATACAATAACCCTAACCCTAAAACCCTAACCCTAATACCCTAACCCCAACCCCCAACCACCAACCCTAACCCTAAGCCAAACCCTAATACCCTAACCCCAACCCTATCCCTAACACGCTAACCCTAATACCATAACCCCCTAACCATAATACCCTAACCCCAACCCAAACCCCCAACCCTAACCCTAATACCATAACCCTAACCCCCTAACCCTAACCCTAATAATCTAACCCTAAAGCCCTAACCCTAACCCTAATACCCTGACCCTAACCCTAACCCTAACACCCTAACCTTAAGAGCAA
>CM030186.1:1245234-1247734 GCA_017639675.1 Aplochiton taeniatus | reverse complement strand
TCTTCATTGATGATGTAACACATGATGGCGGCAGCAAAATGAATTCGGAAGTCTACAGAAACATTTTGTCTGCCAATTTAAAGAAGGATGCAACCAAACTGATTGGGAGATCCTTTGTCATGCAGCAAGATAATGACCCTAAACACACTGCAAAAGCAACAAAGGAGTTCATCAGGGGCAAGAAGTGGAAGGTCCTAGACTGGCCAAGTCAATCTCCAGACTTAAACCCTATAGAGCATTCTTTTTACCTTCTTAAAAGGAGACTGAAGGGAGAAACCCCCCAAAACAAGCAACAACTGAAAGAGGCTGCAGTGAAAGCCTGGAAAGGCATAACAAAAGAAGAATGCAAAAGTTTGGTGATGTCCATGGGTCGCAGGCTTGATGCAGTTATTGAAAGCACAGGATTTGCAACAAAATATTGAGTCTTATTCACTTAAATCCATTTCAAGTCTATCTGTTCCAATACTTTTGCTCATCTAAAAATGTGGTCTTTCTTTTCAAATAATGATATCTTCTAAGTTGTTTATCAGATCCAGATGAAAATACCTGGAAATAAAAGCTGACATATTGATCTTTTGTCTCATATTCATCTTTTGGTGTCAAACCCAAACTCTTTCAGTCTACAGCAAAAATAAAGGAATTGGCATTACTGTTCCAATACTTTTGGAGGGGACTGTATACACAAGTTGCAAATCTCAGTTGCCATATCTATGTTTCCTATCACTGACTAATTACTAACCTTTGATGAGGCGATTACTTTAAGAACACAGCTTTCCAAACCAGCTCTTACATATCTATCTGGGAGTGGGCGGAACTGTGTGTGTGTGTGTGTGTGTGTGTGTGTGTCTGTGTGTGTGTGTGTGTGTGTGTGTGTATGAACTCACATCCAGAACCTCCTTGTTGGCTTTTGGAGACGTCGCCTCTCTGAGGACCTTGATGGCCACAGGGATCTTTACACTCTCTCCATCAGGAACCCACAAACCCTACACTCACACACACACACACACACACATAAACACATAAACACACGCACACATGCATGCACGCACACACATAAACACACGTAAACACACGCAGGCATGCACGCACGCACACATGCACACACACACTCACACACATACACACATACACACACATGCACACACTCACACACACACACACACACACACACACACACACACACACACACACAGACACAGTAGATTTTACATTACGCCACAACTTGTTAATGAGGCATTCTACAGGCAGCCCTTTTTCTCGTTGTCACCTGTGTGTGTGTGTGTGTGTGTGTGTGTGTATGTGTGTGTGTGTGTATGTGTGTGTGTGTGTGTGTGTGTGTGTGTGTGTGTGTGTGTGTGTGTGTGTGTGTGTGTATGTGTGTGTGTGTGTGTGTGTGTGTGTGTGTGTGTGTGTGTGTGTGTGTATGTGTGTGTGTGTGTATGTGTATGTGTGTGTGTGTGTGTGTATGTGTGTGTGTGTGTGTGTATGTGTGTGTGTGTGTGTGTGTGTGTGTGTGTGTGTGTGAGTGTGTACCTTAAACACGGTACCGAAGGCCCCTGACCCCAGCACCCTGATCTTCTTCAGCTCGTTCTCCTTCAGGATCCTCAGCAGGGCCTGGTTAGGAGCCTCTCCACTGGGAGTCAGAGGCTCCACCAACTACAGCAGGGCAGAGTGCGGCCAATCAGCATACACAACTAGCCAACGCATAGCCAATCAACACACAGAACCAGTCAACGCATAGCCAATCAACACACAGAACCAGACAGAGGGCAGTCAATAGAACTAAAATGGAAATGTGTCTCACCTCTCTCTCCTGTATCAATCTGAAATGTGTCTCACCTCTCTCTGAAATGTGTCTCACCTCTCTCTCCTGTATCAATCTGAAATGTGTCTCACCTCTCTCTGAAATGTGTCTCACCTCTCTCCTGTATCAATCTGAAATGTGTCTTACCTCTCTCTGAAATGTGTCTCACCTCTCTCCTGTATCACTCTGAAAAGTGTCTCACCTCTCTCTGAAATGTGTCTCACCTCTCTCTCTGAAAAGTGTCTCACCTCTCTCTGAAATGTGTCTCATCTCTCTCTCTGAAAAGTGTCTCACCTCTCTCTGAAAAGTGTCTCATCTCTCCTGTAGAAGTCTCACCTCTCTCTCCTGTAGAAGTCTGCGCAACGTCCTCTTCTTCTTGATGCGTCGTCGCCGTAGCAACACGAAGATGCCCAGCGACAGGACTACAAATACCAGCAGGCCTCCTACCACAGCTGCTGCCACTATAGGGTGGACGGAGTGCCTAGAGGGACAAACAGCACCAAAACCGTCAGGCCTCCAGTCTTTAGCTGGCTAGCGCCAGACCAGGGGTGGTTTGCTCAAAGGCACAGTGGCAGTGTTTGGTTTCTCACCCTTTACAGTCACTCAGCCAAGGTCCTGTACATCTGTGGACAAACACAAAAACACAGCCAATCAAAAGACAGCCAATCAGAAGAGGACCACTCAAACGACAGCCTA
>CM030186.1:1230234-1235234 GCA_017639675.1 Aplochiton taeniatus | reverse complement strand
TTCCAGTAGAGAGTGAAGGAGGGAGGGAGAGAAGGAGAAAGAAAGTAGAGATTAAGAGACAGAGTGAGAGAGAAGAAACCTAAATTAAGAAAAGGAGAATTGGAATTTGAAAAGTGCTTAACTGCACACTGCTACAGTACCTCCTCTACACAAAGACTAGTTAGCCACTCTAACTAGCACACTGCTGCAGTACCTCCTCTACACAAAGACTAGTTAACCACTCTAACTAGCACACTGCTGCAGTACCTCCTCTACACACAGACTAGTTAACCACTCTAACTAACACACTGCTACAGTACCTCCTCTACACAAAGACTAGTTAACCACTCTAACTACCACACTGCTACAGTACCTCCTCCACACAAAGACTAGTTAACCACTCTAACTAACACACTGCTACAGTACCTCCTCTACACACAGACTAGTTAACCACTCTAACTAACACACTGCTACAGTACCTCCTCTACACACAGACTAGTTAACCACTCTAACTAACACACTGCTGCAGTACCTCCTCTACACAAAGACTAGTTAACCACTCTAACTAACACACTGCTGCAGTACCTCCTCTACACAAAGACTAGTTAACCACTCTAACTAGCACACTGCTGCAGTACCTCCTCTACACAAAGACTAGTTAACCACTCTAACTACCACACTGCTACAGTACCTCCTCTACACACAGACTAGTTAACTACTCTAACTAGCACACTGCTACAGTACCTCCTCTACACAAAGACTAGTCAACCACTCTAACTAGCACACTGCTACAGTACCTCTTCTACACACAGACTAGTTAACCACTCTAACTAGCCCACTGCTGCAGTAACTAGCCACAGCTCTGTCTCCACTTCGCCTTGAGAGCAAAGTGAACACAGTCTGTCCTCCTGAGAGCAGAGTGAACACAGTCTGTCCTCCCTGCAGAGTGAACACAGCCTGTCTTCCCTGCAGTCTTCCATCTGTGTGCAGCATAATAGCCAAAAGCAGCTTCACCCTGTTTGGTTCTGACTCGAGGTACAACCAGCTGACTGCTTCCTAAAGATCCAAGGGCCCTATTGGGTTTATATTCTTCAAGGAGATCAGAGATATATGTTGGCCCAATATTATTGAGCGATTTAGAAACTAGCAGCAGCACTTTAAAATCTATTCTATAAGTGACAGGAAGCCAATGTAAAAATCTAAGAACAGGAGTGATGTGCTTCGTTTTCTTGGTTCTCGTTAGAACTCAGGCAGCTGCGTTCTGAAGGAGCTCTAGTTGTCTGACAGTCTTTTTGGGAAGACCAGACAAGAGACCATTACAATAGTCCACTCGGCAGGAAATGAAGGCACACGTGAGTTTCTCTGTCTTGCCTGGACATGAGACCGCTAAGCCTTGCTACTTGTTTGAGATGATAAAATGCTGATTTAGTTATTGCCTTGATGTGGCTGCTGAAGCTCAGGTCTGAGTCTATTAAAACACCAAGGTTTTTAACTTGGGTTTTAGTCTTTATAGCCCTAGAATCGAGATGAGCAATAACTTTCATTCTTTCCTCCTTGTTGCCAAATACAATGATTTCTGTCTTGTCTTTTCTTTAATTGAAGGAAATTCAATTGCGTCCAGCTGTTTACTTGTTCTAAGCATTGCTAGAGTAAGTGTAAGGGACCATAGTCACTTGGTGAAAAAGCTAAGTAAGTCTGAGTGTCGTCTGCATAGCTGTGATAAGCAACGTTATTGTCATGTATAATTTTGCCAAGAGGGAGCATGTACAGGTTTGATAATAGCGGCCCAAGAATCGAACCCTGAGGGACTCCACATGTCATGGTGATCCACTCAGACTTATGGTCACCAGTGGCAACAACAAAGCCTCTGCCTTCGAGATATGATGTGAACCAACTGAAGACTGTGCCAGATAAGCCCACCCACTTTTCCAGTCTGTCAATAAGTATTTCATTGTCCACAGTATCAAAGTTTGCGCTCAAATCCCTCTCTCTCTCTCTCTCTCTCTCTCTCTCTCTCTCTCTCTCTCTCTCTCTCTCTCTCTCTCTCTCTCTCTCTCTGTCTGTCTCTGTCTCTGTCTCTCTGTCTCTGTCTCTGTCTCTCTCTCTCTCTCTCTCTCTCTCTCTCTCTCTCTCTCTCTGTCTCTCTGTCTCTCTCTCTGTCGCTGTCTCTGTCTCTCTGTCTCTCTGTCTCTCTCTCTCTCTCTCTCTCTCTCTCTCTCTCTCTCTGTCTCTGTCTCTCTGTCTCTCTGTCTCTCTCTCTCTCTCTCTCTCTCTCTCTCTCTCTCTCTCTCTCTCTCTCTCTCTCTCTCTGTCTCTGTCTCTCTGTCTCTGTCTCTGTCTCTGTCTCTGTCTCTGTCTCTCTCTCTGTCTCTCTCTCTCTTTGTCTCTCTCTCTCTCTCTCTCTCTCTCTCTCTCTGTATGTGTATGCAGTTAAATGTTGCGCCAAGCAGGCATGCAGGACGAGACAAGACAAGATGAATGCTGGGAGCTTAGCCTCGGGTCCCACAGACATTCCTAAATCCTGTCCTTCTACCTTCCTCCTCTATCCCTCCTTCCCTCTCTCTATATCTCTTTCCTCCTCTATCCCTCCCTTTCTCCTCTCCCTCTTTCCTCCCTCCCTCTCTCCTTCATTCCTAAATCCTGTCTTTCTACCTCCCTCCTCTATACCTCCCTCCCTCAATATCTCTCTCCCTCTCTCTCTATCTCTCTCCTCTTCTCTCTCTCTCTCTCTCCTCTATCTATCCCTCTCTATATATCTCTTGCCTCCTCTATCCCTCACTCTATATCTCTCTCCTCTTCCCTCTCTCTCTCTCTCCTCTATCCCTCTCTCCCCCTCTATATCTCTTTCCTCCTCTCCCTCTTTCCATCATTCCTCCTTTTCCCTTTGCACACACACACACACACACACACACACACACACACACACACACACACACGTGTCATACGGTGTGATTGTGCATGAGTGTGTGTTATGCAGTGTGTGTACGCAGCCTGCCACAGCATGATAACTGCTGACTCGACAGACCAGTAGCAAGGAGTTACTATCAGGGAACCATGACATCAGCCTGATACCCTGTCTGTCTACCTACCTGTCTACCTGTCTGTCTACCTACCTGTCTACCTGTCTGTCTGCCTACCTGTCTACCTGTCTGTATGTCTGTCTCTCTACCTGTCTGTCTTAAATATTCAAAAAGAAAAAATAGACTAAAGACAGGGGAAAGAGACTAAGAGAGAGAGAGAGAGAGAGAGAGAGAGAGATAGGTTGGTATCTCTGTGTCTCAGTGTGAAGGTCAGAGCTGATGTTTACTGTCCTCTCTGTGGAGGTCATCAACCTGACTATCAACCCTTCACCTCTCTCTCTTTCTGTCTCTCTCTCTCTCTCTCTCTCTCTCTCTGTCTCTCTCTCTCAATGTCCATCTATCTATCTCTGTGGATCATGTCTTTTTCTCTGGAGCATCGTGAATGCGGCTGCATTAGTTAAAGCTGATAGATCTCCATTAGTTAAAGCTGATAGATCTCCATTAGTTAAAGCTGATCGATCTCCATTAGTTAAAGCTGATAGATCTCCATTAGTTAAAGCTGATAGATCTCCATTAGTTAAAGCTAATAGATCTCCATTAGTTAAAGCTGATAGATCTCCTTTAATTAAAGCTGATAGATCTCCATTAATTAAAGCTGATAGATCTCCATGAGTTAAATCTGATAGATCTCCATTAATTAAAGCTGATAGATCTCCATTAATTAAAGCTGATAGATCTCCATTTGTTAAAGCTGATAGATCTCCATGAGTTAAAGCTGATAGATCTCCATTAGTTAAAGCTGATAGATCTCCATGAGTTAAAGCTGATAGATCTCCATTAATTAAAGCTGATAGATCTCCATGAGTTAAATCTGATAGATCTCCATTAATTAAAGCTGATAGATCTCCATTAATTAAAGCTGATAGATCTCCATTAATTAAAGCTGATAGATCTCCATGAGTTAAAGCTGATAGATCTCCATGAGTTAAAGCTGATAGATCTCCATTAATTAAAGCTGATAGATCTCCATGAGTTAAAGCTGATAGATCTCCATTAATTAAAGCTGTCAAATCAAATCCCCGTCTAACACAGAACAACTCATTCATCAGAACACGTTGAGGCAGATCAATCTCTAAAAACACTTAGTGAGAGCTCCCATGGCACACACACACACACACGCACGCACACACACACACACACACACACACACACACACACACACACACACACACACACACACACACACACACACACACACACACACACACACACATTCTTGGGCCCAGCTCACATTGAACTGATCAAAAGCAGATGATTGTAACACTTAACATCACTGGTCCATTATTGATTATTGATTCTAATGTTAGTCAGTTCATTGAACAACCTCCACTGCACATGCAGCCCACACAGTAAATACACACACACTCTCACACACACACACACACACACACACACACACACACACACACACACACACACCAGAGTGTGTGCCTCACTGTCTGTGTGTGAGTGTGTATGTGTGTGTGCCTCACTTTGTATGTGTGTGTGTGTGATGCTTGTCAACATGTTTTTACTAGACATGACACCTATGATGACCTTGAAAAAGTTTGCTTTAGGTCATCCACCTCTATCGTCAATTCAAAGGGTCAAGGGTCATCCCACTACGCAAGTCTTCCCCTGTGTCACTGGTTGCTATGGTAGCCCTGACCCTAAACCCAACCCATAAGTCAAAGGCTCAGGGGTCAACAAACAAGTCTTCCCCTCTGTCATCGGTTGCCACGGTAGCCTATTTAAGACTGCACGTCTCGCACCTTGCTCCGCTAACAGCCGGTGAGAGTGGTTGCCATGGTACCCCATCCCTGGCAACCATGAGACGGATGAGACAGCATGAGCCTGGTTTGAATCTCGTCGATTTGTTTTACACACCAGATTACCAGGATTACAGCAGTAGGATTACAGGTTTAGACCCAAAAGGAATGCATTGACTTTCTAATCAGTGTA
>CM030186.1:1217734-1225234 GCA_017639675.1 Aplochiton taeniatus | reverse complement strand
CAGTCTACAGCTCCAGAATGACTGTGTAAGCGTTTCTCTCTGTGACCAAAAGTTCTGCTACAGTAAAGGGTTTATAAAACCAAGACAGCTACAACTATACAGTCCACACATAAAGTAAAAAATGTTACATAATATAACATGATATAACATAATATAACATAATGTAACATAATGTAACATAATGTAACATAATGTAACACAATATAACATAATATAACATAATATAACATAATATAACATAATGTAACATAATGTAACATAATATAACATGATGTAACATAATACAACATAATATAACATAATAAAACATAATGTAACATCCAAAACACAGTGATTCATCTTCATCGTCAAACTAAACGTACAACAAATCAATCAATCAATGAATAAACACATGGTGACTCATTGGAGCGTAGTGACTCATCAGTCCTGAAGTAAAGTCTATTCAAATTAAACAGACCACCCTAAAGGACCCTCAGACCAAACTCAGCTGCCAGCTTCACCCCCAACACACCTGCTCACAAGGGTTGCCCATGCCCCTGTGTGTGTGTGTGTGTGTGTGTGTGTATGTGTGTGTGTGTGTGTGTGTCAGTGTGAGCGAGAGGGTGTGTGTGTGTGTGTGTGTGGCGGCGGTTGCTCTCTTTGTCCTCATACAGGCCTACCCTGATTCCCATTCTCACTTTGACACTGGAGGAGTAAGATGTGACAGATAACAACCTTTAAACTAAATGAATTTCAACGATTTATTTCTTTACTGCACTCTTTACCTATAAATGATGAACACTTTCAGATAAACCACTTCAATTCAGTTTTAGGCCTACATGAAAGCTAACATGGAATGGTTTCTTGTTTCATATATATTGATATTGTCTGGAACTTGTTTGGCTTTTTTCAGCCTTCCTGAACCGTTCTGCAGCAGATGACCTTGGAGGGAGTATCGGAGATACAAGTCAAGACTAACGCATTGACGGGCTTCTTTACAAAGCCGTCACTCGATGTACACGTACACACGCGCGCGCGCACACACACACACACACACACACACACACACACACACACAGCCACACACACACACACACACACACACACACCAAAACACAGTATTTTATCAACATAACGAACTCTATCTCTATGGTAAGAACAGACACACAGACAGACAGAAGAGCGGACCCCATCCTGGCGACCATCTGGAGCTGCGTGTGATCTGACTCTGGCTGACCCTGACTGATTTCCATGGCTGTGTGTGTGTGTGTGTGTGTGTGTGTGTGTGTGTGTGTGTGTGTGTGTGTGTGTGTGTGTGTGTGATCTGATTCTGGCTGACCCTGACTGAAACGACAGGTTTCTGCCGTCAGCGCCAACTCTCTTTAGACACGTTGGCTTTAACTGTTGGCAAACCACGGGGCAAATCTGAGCGGTTAATTTAGAACATATAAATAAATATGAAGTCCTGTTCGTTATTGCAAGACATAAATATAAAGATTTTGATAATAGGTCAACTAAAATGTACATCATACTTTAAAACAAATCATATGCACGTTCCTATAACCTATGACTGCACCCGGGATGTTTGTTTGCTTTAAGTATAAGCCCTGACAAACTGTTGGTACCAACACACAACCAGCTCAAATAAATTGCTGCACCAAATAAGCGAAAAAGCAAGAACAGTATCAATAATGAAGTTTGCTGAATCAAATGCTGAATTGGCAATATATCATGAACTCTTCTGAATAAAACCGATCTTAGGTGTTTACCTTTTTTCGGAGGTGTCACGCAACAGCAGAGACCGAGCAGAGCAGCAAGGAGCGCGACTCCACTTTGGAATCGCATTCTCAAGTAATTTTTTCTTCAGTGCAGTCGCAGGAAAAACTTCTCCATAGTCCGAACCGTGAGTTTAGAAAAGAGTTGCGAGAGGGCTGCTGAGGTAGGAGCCCACCCCCGCTATTACACTTGTCCAAAGTCTGAGGAAGTTCCCGTAAAGCGGAGAACAGTGTAGAGGTGGAACGAAGCCCGTTCTCTGAATTCGTTTTGCTCTCGCTCTCTCTCTCTCTCTCTCTCTCTCTCTCTCTCTCTCTCTCTCTCTCTCTCTCTCTCTCTCTCTCTCTCTCTCTCTCTCTCTCTCTCTCTCTCTCTCTCTCTCTCTCTCTCTCTCTCTCTCTCTCTCTCTCTCTCTCTCTCTCTCTCTCTCTCTCTCTCTCTCTCTCTCTTATCGCAATCGCAACTCAACTCCTGCGTTTTCTTGTCAATGGAACAGAGCGCCGGCAGAAATCCAACGTCACCGAGGAGGTATCCTCGTGCTTCGGTGTGTTTGAGTGCACTTTTGAGTTGCTGAGTAAGTTTGTGAGTGCGTCTGCGTGTGTGAGTCTGTTATGAGATTAATCAATGAAGTTGGTGGTTGAGGTTGAGCCTAGCCCCTTTTCAAAACATCATTACAACAGCGTAGATCATCATAATATGAACGAACGCCAAGGACATGCAAGAACAGAGCTAGGCTCTCCTCTGGTATGGCAATAAACTATAATATAAAAAACAAAATAAAAAACAATAACAATCATCAACTGAGACTGTATCAAATTTTAACTATAATAAACTATAAACTATAACTATACAACTACAAACTCTTACTAAATCAAACGATGACCATAACACACTATTATTATTATTGTTATCAAACATTCAGATTAGAAGTCTGCTTTATTCCTATAGGTGATTTGACAATTTGCTTTTGACAGGAGATGCTCCCCCTATAACATAATCAAGTCCAATGTCTCTGAGTCTACTTTCCTGAAGCAGATTGTTTCAACGCCTCGTCAAGGATCCAACCGGGTCACATAAACACAAACTTACAAATGCCTTTATCAAAAGTATTTTCAATTCAAATCTAACCTATTTCCACTGACGTGTACATAACTCTATGTCCATTATTTAAATGCTTTGGAGAATAGGCTGTGCTTTTCCCTCTTAGTTTATTAAAAGCCACATTATTGGACTAAGTGTTTTCTGGAAAGCACAAAAGCCCTTTATGGCAAATGTGTTTCCTGATTCCAGTGGCGGCAGGTAACCCAGGGCGACGGAGGAGAGCAGGAAGTCCTTTTAAGGAACTTGTTCTTTCTTTACCGCACTGGGAGGAAGTGACACGCCACTGTCCTGATGTGACCTTAAAACTCTCAAACAGCACTCACACACACACACACACAAACACACACACACATATACATGCCACCCATTACACACACATACACACACACACACACACACACATATACATGCAACCGATCACACACACACACACACACACACACACACACACACACACACACACACACACACACACACGCCACCCATCACACACACACACACAGACACACACACTCACAGCCAGTTGGGACACATCAAAAATACCTTTCCAGAGAACAGCAGTCTGTTACCGTAGAAACCTGCTTGTGGGGCGGAAAGGCCACCCCAAAGGAAACGAGAGGAATGTCCCACTGATCCGTGTGTGAAGGTTACTATAGGAACCATCGTGTGTGCAGGTTACTATAGTAACCATCATGGATCAGGTATACTTTACTTCAAACATATACACCTTATATATGCAGCTTACGTTACGGATGGTGGGATGGAGTTTGTTGTTGTGTTACTTTTGCCCTCTTTCAAACCTTTTGAGGTTAGAGGAAAAGCATCAGACTATTGAGACTCGGCCTGTCCTGTCACTCTGGACTGTTGAAACTCAGCCGGCTCTTTCAGCTCCGCTGCTTGGGAGGAATTATAGTTAAACTGATAATCAGCCAGAATAAAATGTTCTTTGAAAGTTGCTTTTATGCTGTGTTTTAGGTTAGGATCGGGTTTCCTGTACCACGAAAGCAGAGATTTCCTGGAATTAACTGGAAGAACGTGTTGAGATTGAGTTTATTTGTATTAACAGAACGTATTGAGACTGTAGTGATGATAAAGTTTATTATTATTATTAGAACATGAAGAGACTGTAGTGATGATGAAGTTTATTATTATTATTAGAACGTATTGAGACTGTAGTGATGATAAAGTTTATTATTATTATTAGAACGTATTGAGACTGTAGTGATGATGAAGTTTATTATTATTATTAGAACGTATTGAGACTGTAGTGATGATAAAGTTTATTATTATTATTAGAACGTATTGAGACTGTAGTGATGATAAAGTTTATTATTATTATTAGAACATGAAGAGACTATAGTGATGATAAAGTTTATTATTATTATTAGAACGTATTGAGACTGTAGTGATGATAAAGTTTATTTGTATTAACAGAACGTATTGAGACTGTAGTGATGATAAAGTTTATTATTATTATTAGAACGTATTGAGACTGTAGTGATGATAAAGTTTATTATTATTATTAGAACGTATTGAGACTGTAGTGATGATAAAGTTTATTATTATTATTAGAACGTATTGAGACTGTAGTGATGATAAAGTTTATTATTATTATTAGAACGTATTGAGACTGTAGTGATGATAAAGTTTATTATTATTATTAGAACATGAAGAGACTGTAGTGATGATAAAGTTTATTATTATTATTAGAACATGAAGAGACTGTAGTGATGATAAAGTTTATTATTATTATTAGAACATGTTGTGAGAGCATCCAAACGTTGGGCTGTCAATCACTGGCCAGCTCAGAGGATTAAAGTGCTGTCTTTTCTCCCAGGCAGCAGAGCTGAAAGAGAGGGCCGAGTTCCAACAGTCCAGAGTGACACGACGGCCCGAGTCTCAATAGTCTAGATGCTTTTCCTTTAACCTCAGAAGGTCTGTTTGAAATAGGGCAACGTGCAATGGTAGGGGACGGAAAAAGGAAGTGTCAGTTTAAACTGACATGTTTAAACTACCATTAGGCAAGTGTGTTGTCCGTGTGTGTGTGTGTGTGTGTGTGTGTGTGTGTGTGTGTTTCTAACAGAATGAGTGATCGAGAGATAAGGAGATAATAACTCTGTATCACAGATAATGTTTCAGCATGCCTTCCTCAACATGTTACAACACACACACCCACACACACACACAGCTTATTCTTCATGAGTCTCATCGGTGAACCCAGACATACATTTTGTGAAGGTGATTAAAGATTTCTTCACACAAAAATATGCTGCAGCCTGCACACCAACACACGCACACAAACACACACAGTACAGTCAGTCACTTAGTCTGAAAACTGCTTGGTCCCTAAAAACAAGATTTTTTTAATACATTTATGTATGACTTCAGTGGCCAGCCAGTGTGAAAAACAACTTCTGGATCAGGAATAAACACATAAACACACACACTCACACACACACACAGATTCTCCTTTTCTCTCTCTCTCTCTCTCCGAGTACATTCACACGCACACACACACACACACACACACACACACACACACACACACACACACACACAGAGTTCTCCCAAGTAATGCCCTGTCAGTCCAATCCAGCCGAGTTAATTAACCTGAATTCACCTGCAGCACTTAGTAGCGACCTGGCGTCTGGAATGAGGCATAAATAACAATCCTAACCCTTACACCTGTCACCGCCTGTTAGCCCAGATGGCTGGCTGGCTGACCTTTTAAAAACCTTTTAATGGAACCTTACATGTAGGTATGAATGATCTTTTAAACCGAATAGCAAGCAAACCAAGCCTTAACATTAATATTATAAACACACCTTCACTCCTGTTTTTCAAAGATAACAGCATCGTTTGTGACCTTAAGGAAAACATTTTAATTCATGTTCAGCATCTTTTAATTCATCTAATAGAACCAGCACATAATATTCACCGATAACCCATGAAACAAATAATAATAATACTTAAAAATCATATTCTGTGTGAAAACCTGATTCGTGTGAATAATAAAACAAGGTTTCGTGTAGTAATTAAGTCTATTTTTGTTCTAGAGCATATTGTTTTATTTTAAAACAAAGGATACATTCTCAACTGATGCTAATCAAACAAAGCACTGCTACAAATAACTAATCTTATATAATCTTAATATAATCTAATATAATCTATCTCTCATTGTTATGCCGCTCCTAAGGGATGCAGAACAGACTAGCGAGCTAGTTCTCATCACTCCACCACTGGAAGGAGAGCATGTGGGCAAACTAACCTTGAACCCAAACATTGAGAACTACAAACACATTTATAATAATTAACAGTCACAGGAGAAGGTGGATTGGTCCGAGATATTTGAGTAACTACACTGAGTTTTAGGTGAATACATACATTTCTCATAAACATTGGACGAAGCATCTATCAAACGGGCTGGGGTCGTTATGAACGGCTTGAGTTAGTTAAAAACACAATATTCCTATAAAATATGAAATATATTAAAACTATTTATTTTATTCTGTGATTCCAAGCCCCATGTGATTTGTAAGGCTGTCGGCATTGATAAAGATGACTTAATAAGCATAAGATGTGTGGGGAAAATGAAAGGGGGCCTATACTTCACCAGAGCAGAGCCCGATGTGTTTAATGCCTCAGCCAGAGAACTGGTTATGTGCTGCCGCCATGTGGTCAATTAAAGAAATTGCACCAAGAGAAGCATTTGAATATTCTACACGGTCTGTTTTCTATTGGTAGGTAAAGCGATATCTACAATAGTAAAACTATTCTCTGAGTCCTGTTTCATAGTTTAATGTTGACAGTCTGCATACTTGAAACTGCTTGAAATGCACTTTTCAGGTGTGTACCTACACTACTTGTACTTACAGATGCCTGAAACAGCTCAGAAACTTTGTCTAGAGAAATCAATCAAGATGAACACTTCGGGCAGGTTGTGGTAAAAGCCTAATTTACAGAGAAAATAAAATGCCATACAAAACGACTTAAAAATTAAACAAACTAAAACAGGGCAGAGTTACAACTCAGCAGAGCATTGGTGCATGTTGAGCGGGCTTCATATTATTTAGTAGAGTGTCAGTGCGTGTTGAGCGGGCTTCATATTATTTAGTAGAGTGTCAGTGCGTGTTGAGTGGGCTTCATATTTATTCAGCAGAGCTTCAGTGCGTGTTGAGCGGGCTTCATATTATTCAGCAGAGCTTCAGTGCATGTTGAGCGGGCTTCATATTATTCAGCAGAGCTTCAGTGCATGTTGAGCGGGCTTCATATTATTCAGCAGAGCTTCAGTGCATGTTGAGCGGGCTTCATATTATTCAGCAGAGCTTCAGTGCATGGTGAGCGGGCTTCATATTATTTAGTAGAGCGTCATGTTGAGCGGGCTTCATATTTATTCAGCAGAGCTTCAGTGCATGTTGAGCGGGCTTCATATTATTTAGTAGAGTGTCAGTGCGTGTTGAGCGGGCTTCATCTTATTTAGTAGAGTGTCAGTGCGTGTTGAGCGGGTTGTCAAAGGAGAGTGGAGAGAACTTGTGTCCTGATCCTTTGTAGAATTTGTTCTGGAATTCAACCCTGTCAGCGTGAGCAAAGAATAAACCAAAACATGATGAATCAAAAAGGTTACTGTTACTGTTAAAGCTGTTTTAA
>CM030186.1:1200234-1212734 GCA_017639675.1 Aplochiton taeniatus | reverse complement strand
CTGTGAGCTGATTGGTCCGGTTGAAGGTGGGTGGAGTCTGCTGGGTGGGGATACGGTTGAGAACAGGACACAAGGTGGACCCACTCTGCTCCTGGAACAACAACAACAACAACAATCATGATAATACCAAACATCTCCATTCATACCATATATTAGCACAAGAAAGTTTGTAACAGTCGATAACTTGCTATTATTTTTACAATTTATTACAGTCCATAAGATTTTATTCTAGTATAGTTAATTCAGTCTGGAATATTACATTTTATTACAGTTTATACACAGTACAAGTCAAAAGTTTGGACACACTTTCCCGTTCACAATATATATATATATATATAGACCTACATATTTTTGTATTATTATTATAATCAAGCTCTGTAGGCCAATGGCTCACCGATCCCTTTATGAGAGCGTTCTGTACAGAGAGGAGGTCGGACGCGGGACACCAGATCTCTGCCACGATCAGTTTCTGGGTGATGTCGATATCACACAGGTTCAGCGTGAAATAGATGGCCTTCATCTTCTTCACCTTCATACCAGGAAGAGGAAGATGAAGAGGAGGATGAAGAGGAGGAGGAGGAACAGGTGCCTGAGGTGATGAAGAGGAGGAGGAAGAGGAGGATGAGGTGATGAAGAGGAGGAGGAACAGGAGCCTGAGGTGATGAAGAGGAGGAGGAAGAGGAGGATGAGGTGATGAAGAGGTGGAGGAACAGGAGCCTGAGGTGATGAAGAGGAGGATGAAGAGGAGCCAGAGGGTATGAAGAGGAGGAGGAAGAGGAGCCTGAGGGTATGAAGAGGAGGATGAAGAGGAGGATGAGGTGATGAGTGGAAAAGGTTGTCAGGCCTTTACCTTGGCTGTCCACTGTCTTAGGTTGGCAGCAGCTCCTTGTAACACTGTCGTTCTAAACTCCTCAGTTCTCTTCAGGATCTGAGTGGACACGGTTTGGTTTAATATTGGAGAAAAAAAATAATTATATTAATTTATATTGGTTTATTATTTGTATTTACTTTTGATTACCGATGATTTTGAATTGTTGTTAAATTGAACAAATCAATGTGAACAATCATCATTGATTTTGCTGTTATTATATGAGTAGTAGTAGTAGTATATCCCATCTTTATCTGTTACTGCATATAGAACTCTACCCTCTGCACTCGTTTCCACGGTAACGGTAAGTAAACATAGCTACCAGCTCCAGGTCCTCGATGCGAGTCTTGACGTGATCCCACAGGACACGCCGTGCGTACACGGAGTTAGGACACGGGTACACGTTGGCATGGAAACTGTGAGGCGGCAACAACACAACAGTTCCCATATAAGGATATGGCGTAGGTCAAAGTCATAGGTAATTTATTAAAAAGCTTGCATTGACAGAGTTTATATATTAGCATTGTTTAAACTAGGTTGTGTAGAGGTAACATCTCACCCCTCACAGATTAGCATTGTTTAAACTAGGTTGTGTAGAGGTAACATCTCACCCCTCACAGATTAGCATTGTTTAAACTAGGTTGTGTAGAGGTAACATCTCACCCCTCACAGATTAGCATTGTTTAAACTAGGTTGTGTAGAGGTAACATATTGTTACTCACCCCTCACAGATCTTCCTGACCTTGGCTTTGATCTGGTCTCCCTGGATGAACACCACAAACACGTTCTTCTTCATCGCCTCCTCCTGGCGATAAGAGGAATAACATCGAAGGTAGGATTTCAATGAGCAGAGACTCCTAATAGCTCATCTTAAGGTAGGATTTCATTGAGCAGAGACTCCTGATAGCTCATCTTAAGGTAGGATTTCATTGAGCAGAGACTCCTGATAGCGCATCTTAAGGTAGGATTTCATTGAACAGACACAGACTGTCAGACGTTTAATACCTCCAGGTTATTGAGCTGTAGTTTGATCTCTGCGTGCCTCAAGACAAAGTTTCCATAGAAGAGTCTCCAAAGGACCCTTTCAAAGGCAGGGAACCTCTCTCTCTTTATCACGCCCGCCACAAACCTGCACAGAGTCCATTTCCAAAATCAAACCAGCCCTATTGTCCAATTGATTCATGTATGCAGTCTGAAAGGTCAGAAATTGAGGCATTCATTTAAATGTATTAAAAATATTTTTTCTAAACGGTATATCAGTTATATCATTCTAATGATATGCTCAGAGGCAATGCACTTTTTTTGTGTGATATCATAATCTGTAAAAGAGGAATACAAGTATAAAGTATAAAGTATAAAGTATAAAGTTCACCCAAGTTTGAGCGGCCCGTTGCTGGAGATGGAGGTTACCGTGACGCTGCCGGAATCCTCAGACGACAGCTCAGTGCACGACAGCTCAGTGCACGCCAGCTGGGATTCAACCTGTAGGAGACCCAGGGGGATGTCATCAACGTGAGACAGATATGGTAGACACGGCGTCTTGTCATCATCAACATGAGACAGATATGGTAAACACGGCGTGTTGTCATCATCAACATGACAGTTATAGTAGACATGGCATGTTGACATCATCAGCATGAGACAGCTATGGCTGATGCAGCGTGTTGACATCATCAAAGCTGATCTGAAGCAGGAAGTTGAGCTTGTGTCTGTTCTATGGATTCTGTTTCTCTGGTTTCTACGTGCCTCCTCAAAGAAGCTGTCAGTCATCTGAAGCAGGAAGTTGAGCTCATGTAGGTCGCTGTAGTTCTGCCTCAGTGTGTCTCGGTTGGAGTTTAGTTCTCTCAGCTCACTCTCCAGCTTCTCGAAGTCTGACTGTATACACACACACACACACACACACACACACACACACACACACACACACACACAAAGATATATACAATGTCCTGTTTAGGGATGGCCTTCGTCACTGTTATGGTTGGTGTGATCATTATTACCAGACATTATGACCGACAAGTCTTTAATTTGTTTTGTTTTGTTAATACATTTTAACAGGCAACAAAAAACTGTAATTACAGGCTAATAGAAACCCTACCTCACACACATACCACCCCCCCCACCCCCCTCACACACACACACACACACACACACACAAACACACCCCTCAGACACACAAACACACACACTCTTTACACACACACAAACACACCCCTCACACACACACACACACACACACACACACACACACACACACCCTTCACACACATACACACTCCCTGACACACAAACACACCCCTCACACACACACATGTCTCACCTCCAGGTCCAGAACGTCTCGTGGACACGGGACCCTCTCCACGGACTGATCAGCAGGAACGGGGATCTTTGACTTCACGATCTCCTTCCCCAAGAACCCTGTAGCCATGACAACGGCACCACTTTAAAGGGAAACCCAATGAAGGTTTAACCAATCACACAACAGCTCTAACGCTAACAGGAAGTAAAAAACACACAACGGCTAGGGGGCTTTACAGCAGTGTTATAAATATATAAAAATACGTTACATTAATAAATGTTGTCTCCATCATCTCACTCTTCTTTAAAAGGCTGAAGGTGATTTGTATGGATATAAACTCACTCAGGATTCTCTCCATCTCCTCACATTTCTTCACCTCTTTGACAAAGCGTCGCTGAAACACCACAACTTCTGGGTTTAACTGAAAAAACAACAACTTTGTTACTCACATTTTACTTTTGCTATTGCCTACGCATGATGTCGTAAATCGTGGCCTTATATATCTAGTATGTATAAGTTAGTATATCTAGTATGTATAAGTTAGTATATCTAGTATGTATAAGTTAGTATATCTAGTATGTATAAGTTAGTATATCTAGTATGTATAAGTTAGTATATCTAGTATGTATAAGTTAGTATATCTAGTATGTATAAGTTAGTATATCTAGTATGTATAAGTTAGTATATCTAGTATGTATCAGTTAGTATATCTAGTATGCATGAGTTAGTATATCTAGTATGTATAAGTTAGTATATCTAGTATGTATAAGTTAGTATATCTAGTATGTACAAGTTAGTATATCTAGTATGTATAAGTTAGTATATCTAGTATGCATGAGTTAGTATATCTAGTATGCATGAGTTAGTATATCTAGTATGTATAAGTTAGTATATCTAGTATGCATGAGTTAGTATATATAGTATGCATGAGTTAGTATATCTAGTATGCATGAGTTAGTATATCTAGTATGCATGAGTTAGTTTGAGTAGTACGTCAGGCTGTGTTGTATGTACGAGTTATGAGTATGAGTTGCATAAGGTAGTCTGTATCAGAGGCAGAACACAGTATCAGACCAATAGCCCCAGTATCAGACCAATAGCCCCAGTATCAGATCAATAGCCCCAGTATCAGATCAATAGCCCCAGTATCAGATCAATAGCCTAATGGACGTCAGAATATGACCTTTAAAAGGACCTCTCTGTCCTAGTTCCAAGTATTAAAACCATACCCAGCAACTCACGCACGCACACACACACACACACACGCACACATGCACACACACACACACACACACACACAGAGAGACACACACACACACACACACACACACACACACACATCAATGTCACCAATTGCTGCTTTAATGCTTACATAATTATATGGTCACCAACAGTGCTACATTTCTGCGTTCTATAGAGTTATGCTTTTGTTATGCATAATGTAATGTTTATCATTCACTTCACCAGAAAGCAGTAACCAATACAGCAAAAATGTTTAACACATGATAACAGCAACATCATATTAAAATATTGAGTTCAGCCTGTTCTGAGAGGGACAACATAACTGGAAAGTACCGTGTTACAATGCAGCTGACAAAAAACATCAACAAAATGTTTTTATACAGAACAGAACCACTATATCACTAATCAGAAGAAGATAAGAAATAGTAATAACTCAACAGCCGTAACACAAACAGTGTTTTCTGGACTCACATATATATCTTTTTTTATAGTAAAGAGCAACAAACCCCAGTGAGAAGATAAGGGATGAACTATGCTTGGGGTCTGGCATATTTTTACAGCAGAGATATACATAACCATCATAAGAGTATCCTGTGCTAAAGTCTATGGCAGGAGGTCAGAATAACATCAATAAACATCCATAAACATCAATAAACAACAATGACACACTGTTAAAGCAAGACAAGAGAGAAACCGTGTTTTGTGATCTGACATATTTTTGAGGGATAAACTATATTTGGGGACTCCCATATTTGTACAGAATAACCAAGCCACAGTAAGAAGATCAGGGAGGATCGGTGTTGGTTTCTGGGCACTCACGTCTCTGAATTGGACCAGGCCCAGCTGTCCTAGCTGATGGATGCAGAAGTGGGCCGCCTCCGTCTGGAAGAACAGCTGCACCAAACACATCTCCTCACTACGGAAGAACGAGCCCATCCTACCGGGGCTGCTGCTGCCAGGGAAACGAAGGATGGAGAGAGGAGGATACAGGGACTGGAGCAGTGGACCAACCAAACTCCTCCAACAGAACAACAACACCACAGAGTATTAATCCAAACTCCTCCAACACAACAACAACACCACAGAGTATTAATCCAAACTCCTCCAACAGAACAACAACACCACAGAGTATTAATCCAAACTCCTCCAACAGAACAACAACACCACAGAGTATTAATCCAAACTCCAGTTTGCAAAAAGCAGTTAGCTAGCTTTTTTAACTGAAACTGCAATCAAATATAACCACATCACATGAATAATCAAATAAAAGATAGTTAGCTATCTCTGTAGACTGAAGCTACAACCAAATACAACCTACCACACAGAAATGTTTTTTAAAACGTAGATAGCTATCGCTAATAATTAACTAAATCAATCGGCAGTCCTAGCAGCCCAGGCCAATTTGACAGAAACAGTCAGATGGCTAGCTGGTGGTCTTGTTGGTTGGTTCATACCGTCATCGTCACTCTCTCGTGTGTCTGGATAAAACATGTGACAGACACACACACACACACACACACACACACACACACGCATTGATTCCCAATGAGATCAACCAAACACTGTACAATAATAAATTCAGTAATTTCTTAAAAACTTAAAAAAAAACTGCAGCAATTAAAGAGCCTTAAGCTAATAATGTCACCCTTTTATAATCCTGTGTGCATTTCGGTCTCACGCCTATGTATTATTATTATTTATTTATTTATTATTTTATTCTGTGTATGAATGGTAATATCCGCTGTTGCAGTTCCTATGAAATATAGAGGGCTTGTTGTAGAAGGACTTTCCTCTTTTTAAATAAGATATAAATCCACACGTCTATATGTCTGTCTGTCTGTCTGTCTGTCTGTCTGTCTGTCTGTCTGTCTGTCTGTCTGTCTGTCTGTCTGTCTGTCTGTCTGTCTGTCTGTCTGTCTGTCTGTCTGTCCGTCCGTCCGTCCGTCCGTCCGTCCGTCCGTCCGTCCGTCCGTCCGTCCGTCCGTCCGTCTGTCTTTGCAAAAATATATATTATAGACCTACACATAGGAAGCTGTCATTAAAAACAAGTATAGTAAGGGCCTAACATTTTTTTTTTTCGAATACTGCAAGACTTTTATTTACTTTATAAAAGTTATATAGCCTACACTTTAAAAACATTGAACGGGAATTAAAAGAGATGTTTTGAATTTAGCTGCTAAGAAACAACAAGTAAAATCACTCCTGTTCTTTATTTTTCAGGCTATTAAAATAATTAATAAATTATGGAGTTTTGATGTTAATGAGTTTCTATTCCAAGCTCGTCATTGTCTATAGCCTACCTCACAACACATTTTCCAAAATACAGCCCCGCTAACCATGACAACGAAAACGGAGCCTAATTTATATTCGGAAAGCCCCTTTCATATCCCAGGGTAGCCTCTCTCTTTCTGTCACACAAAAACCACACACGCTGCTCCCCACCCTGCGCCGCAAACAAACACACACACACACGCACGCACGCACGCACGCGCGCGCACACACACACACACACACACACACACACACACACACAAACACACAGCCCCCCACCCAGCAAAGGGCGTGCGAGACGCTTGAGAGATTGGGGGTGGTCTCGTGCGAGTCACGTGATCCGCAGCATCACGGTAGAGGTCCTTTGTTGATGGTGATTCACAAAATCCTTTGACATTGTGCGACCAAATTGTTACCGTTGTAGCGATTAATATCTTTTTTTTTTCCCGATGCTGCGATCGCGTTGGGGAAGAATACAGAAGGATTTTGCGTGGGATATTTTAACTGGGTTGGCCGCTGGAGTGAAGTAGAATCGGATAGGGACACCAAAAGGTAAAAAAGGCGACAGCCAAACAGGACCCTTTGCACACCCAGCGAGGCGGACCGGAGGCGATCAATAGCCCAACCAAACCAGCCTCGTAGGCCTTCCATTGTAGCTATACACTAGATTGTAATATGTTGTGTTTTGCTACTTTATCAGATTACATTCTGCTTGCAAATGTAACAGTTGCTTTATTAGTGAAACCAGTGAGTCCTAAACTACTTGAAAATCGTTAGAAACTGCTTAAGCATTTTCGTTTTATTTTGCACGTTTGTATTATCTGTCGGGACGATTCTGTGATCGGGGATATGGTAACGTTAACGTTACGCTGTTTAACGGAATAAAGAAAAACACACACTTTGTTTTCCTTACCAGCATAAATACCATCACCACAATGTCCCGGGGACATCTCCATCCTCTATCCGCCTTCGGCCCCTCGCCAGCCCGGGTGCTTTCCTCGTTGTTCTGCCTGGTGCTTTTCTCCTCTCTTCCCTGGGTGCAAGCATCCAACCCCCGCAGCAGTGGCGAGTGCCTACCGGGGAAAGGCAAGGATTGTTTGGGTGAGCACAATTATTATTATGTATACATATAAATATAAATACACATCTTCAAGAGTGTATCAACTATTTTGCCTTTCCGCTTGGGACTATCAACGGATAGGTTTAAAACACACGCGCGCGTGCAGGACACGGACACACACACACACACACACACACAGTAGGCCTACCCTCATTAGGTGAACATCTGGAGGCAGCTAAAAAGCGTGGTGTGTGTGTGGGTGCAGTTCACTTTGACTAGGGGACAAAGAGCAGGGGGGTGGATTGGCCTTAAAAACACCAACAAACGGCTCTCATCCCCCCTTTCTCTCTCACCCCTCTCTTTCACCCCCCCTCTCTCTCTCACCCCCACTCTTTCTCTCCCCTCTTTCCTCTCTCTCCCATCTTACTCTCTCTCCCCCTCGTTTTCTCTCTTACTCTTTCCCACTATCTGACTGACACTATTCAAATATCTGTCGGAGTAAATACATTTAAAAGGATATAAATTCTTGCTTACGTGGGCCGGTATTATATATCTATTATCTATATAAATAGATAATAGTCATTAATACTTGCTTACGTGGGCCGGTATTATATATCTATTATCTATATAAATAGATAATAGTCATTAATACTTGCTTACGTGGCTGGTATTTTATGTGCATAATTTTCTCCTGGTTGAGTAAATAAACCATCAAAATGATGCTATGAACAAGCAGAACATTGTCAGGGCCACTACATCCTATGGTCGTCACGTTATCTTGACGGTTCAAGCTAAGTAACATTGTAGTTTCAGCGAAGTAACATTGTAGTTTCAGCGAAGTAACATTGTAGTTTCAGCGAAGTAACATTGTAGTTTCAACTAAGTAACATTGTAGTTCAAGCTAAGTGACATTGTAGTTCAAGCTAAGTAACATTGTAGTTCAAGCTAAGTGACATTGTAGTTCCAGCTAAGTAACATTGTAGTTCAAGCTAAGGGACGTTGTAGTTCCAGCAACGTTGTAGTTCCAGCTAAGGGACGTTGTAGTTCAAGCTGAGTAACATTGTAGTTCAAGCTAAGGGACGTTGTAGTTCCAGCTGTGACGTTGTAGTTCCAGCTAAGTAACGTTGTAGTTGCATAGCTCTGTAGTAGTAGTCTTCAATAGAAATAGTGCTTTTGATTCCCTGCGCTGCGGCCATTATATGGCATAATAAATAAGGCAAAAGGATGAACGCGTCTGTGAAGTGACATGTGGCCTAGAGGGTTACGTTGGTACCGGCCCTGTGTGCCTGTTTGTTGCCAAACGAATACTACTACTCAGAATAAGATCTATGTGTAGTTCTCTAATTGGTATGGGGTGGTTTGAGGAAACAGCCCCGGCTGGGTTGTCCTGGTAACCATTATCAGTGAGATGTGTTTATGTGGTGTGGCATTGCTGTCAAGGGGGATGGGGGGGGGGGGGGGGGGGGGGGGGCTGGATGCTGTGATATATACAGAGAGAGATAGCTGGATGGTAAGGGGGGCTAGATGCTGTCATATATACAGAGAGAGATAGCTGGATGGTAAGGGGGGCTGGATTCTGTGATATATACAGAGAGAGATAGCTGGATGGTAAGGGGGGCTGGATTCTGTGATATATACAGAGAGAGATAGCTGGATGGTAAGGGGGGCTAGATGCTGTCATATATACAGAGAGAGATAGCTGGATGTAAGGGGGGCTGGATGCTGTGGGATCTATAGAGGGGCCAGTGGGAGGGAGAGACAGAGAGAGAGATACATAGAGCTATATAAAGACAGAGAGAAAGAGAGTAATATATTATTAATTAATATAGAATATGGTCTTCTATTTCCTTAACTTGACCCCCTGCCCCTCAGCTGCTTGTGGTATTAATGACCAGTAAAAGAGGGGAATCTAACCCTAACCCTAAGGAGAATCTAACCCTAACCTTAAGGGGAATCTAACCCTAACCTTAAGGGGAATGTAACCCTAACCCTAATGGGAATCTAACCCTAACTTTAAGGGGAATCTAACCCTATCCTTAAGGGGAATATAACCCTAACCCTAATGGGAATATAACCCTAACCCTAAGGGGAATCTAATCCTAACCCTAACCCTAAGGGGAATCTGTCCATTCTTCCTGTGTTCCTGCTCTTATGAAAAGCTGCCACTGGGCACTCTCCAGTGATCCACGCCTAATAATGTGCATTCATAAAAGTATTGATTTGCGTTACTAGGAGGTATAATATGCGTTCATAAAAGTATTGATTTGCGTTACTAGGAGGTATGATGCGCATTAATAAAGCTATTGATTTGCGATGATAAAGGTACAGATTTGTATTAATAAAGGTATAATGCGCATAAAAACGTTGATGACTATGGTCTCTAGGATGTCCTAAGGCATCTGCTACCCTTGTTCCCCACAGACAGACAAACAAGTTACTCACAGACAGACAGGTTCACCACAGACAGACAGACAGAGAGACAGGTTCTCCCCATATAGACACACAGACAGACAGACAGACAGACAGACAGACAGACAGACAGACAGACAGACAGACAGACAGACAGACAGACAGAGAGAGACAGCATTATCCTTTCTTAATCTGTCAAGTCTTTCAAACATGCATCTTTTCTCTTTCTCTCTCCCTCCTTCTTTCTCCCTTTCACCTCTTCTCTTTTGCTTTCCGTTTCCCTTTTCCTCCTCCATCTGTGTATCAGACCCTCTTGGAGCTCATTTCTCATTCAAACACCTTTAATGCCTTTACTGTTGGCACTCAGCCACTGCCCTGAATACTCTTGTTGCCTTGTTGGGTTCTCATCCCAGCCTAAACCCAGCCCATAGCCCCCAGCCTAAACCCAGCCCCATACCCCCAGCCCATAGCCCCCAGCCTAAACCCAGCCCATAGCCCCCAGCCTAAACCCAGCCCCATAGCCCCCAGCCCATAGCCCATAGCCCCCAGCCTAAACCCAGCCCCATAGCCCATAGCCCCCAGCCTAAACCCAGCCCCATAGCCCATAGCCCCCAGCCTAAACCCAGCGCCATAGCCCCCAGCCTAAACCCAGCCCCATAGCCCATAGCCCCCAGCCTAAACCCAGCCCCATAGCCCCCAGCCTAAACCCAGCCCCATGGCCCCCAGCCTAAACCAAGCTCCATAGCCCCCAGCCTAAACCCAGCCCATAGCCCCCAGCCCATAGCCCCCAGCCTAAACCCAGCCCCATAGCCCCCAGCCCATAGCCCCCAGCCTAAACCCAGCCCCATAGCCCCCAGCCCATAGCCCCCAGCCTAAACCCAGCTCCATAGCCCCCAGCCCCATAGCCCATAGCCCCCAGCCTAAACCCAGCTCCATAGCCCCCAGCCTAAACCCAGCCCCATAGCCCCCAGCCTAAACTCAGCCCCATAGCCCCCAGCCTAAACCCAGCCCCATAGCCCCCAGCCTAAACCCAGCCCCATTGCCCCCAGCCCATAGCCCCCAGCCTAAACCCAGCCCCATAGCCCGCAAGCCTAAACCCAGCCCCATTGCCCCCAGCCCATAGCCCCCAGCCTAAACCCAGCTCCATAGCCCCCAGCCTAAACCCAGCCCCATAGCCCCCAGCCCATAGTCCCAGCCTAATCCCAGTGTTTTCTGTGGTGCAAAAGGAAAGACACACACCTGCATTGGCCTCGCATGGCCCTGCTTAGCCCTGTTGGGCCCTGCTTAGTCCTGCTTGGCCCTGCTTGGCTCAGCTCAGACTAGTTTTGCCATGCTTGGCCCTGCTTTGCCCTGCTTAGCCCAGTTTGGCCCTGTTTAGCCCTGTTTGGCTCCGTTGAGACTAGTTCGGCCCTGTCTAGCCCTTCAGTGGAGGTCTGGCTGTGGAAGCCTAATGATTGGTACACTGCCTCTTGACAACAGTGGGTTAGATTCTGATCCCCCTCTCCTTTCCTTCTCCCTCCTCTCTTCCTCTCTCCTCTCCTCTCCTCTCCTCTCCTCTCCTCTCCTCTCCTCTCCTCTCCTCTCCTCTCCTCTCCTCTCCTCTCCTCTCCTCTCCTCTCCCTTCCTCCTCTCTCCTATTCCTCTCTCTCCCCCTCTACTTTCCTCTTCCTCCTCTCTCTCCTTCTCCTCTCTCTGCCCCTCTTTCTTCCTCACTTCTCTCTTCCTCTCCTCCTCTCTCTCTCTTCCTCTCTCCTCTCTCTCCTCTTTTCTCGTTGTCCTCTCTCTCTTCTTCCATGTCTTTTCTTCCTCCTCTCTTCTCTTCTTCCTCAGCCTCCCTCTTTTTTCCCAGTCCCTATAGGAAAGTATACACCTTTCTAGTAAACCTACTGCGTGATGATGAGACTGTTCCTATATTCACAGTGCCTTAGACCAGGCCCTTTCAGTGCGGTATTCGATGGGCCACACCAATGCGTGTGTCTTGCCCTGTCTAATGATAGCCTTCCTATTAAGGTTGTTTGCAGTGTGAGCTAGGTAATGGCCTCAACTGTAAGCAGGCTAATTCCATCTTTTTTCGGAGTCATATCGCTGGTCTGACGAAGCGAGAGAAGGTTTCGTTTTTACACCAACCTCTGCGACCCCAATCTCTGAAGCAGCCCAAATGGACTCGGCCTGGCTAAATAATGCATGGTGCCATGGCCTAGGTCTGTGAGGGAGAGAGCCAGCCAGAAGAGCCACTGGGAAAGGAAGACAGCAAGGTCGGCCATATTGGACAAATACCATTCCCCTTCTATGAGGGAAGTAGCTGGGCTAAGAAAGCTGGGCTAAGAAAGAAAATAACTCACCTCACAAGC
>CM030186.1:1180234-1190234 GCA_017639675.1 Aplochiton taeniatus | reverse complement strand
GAGGATAAAACCACCCAGCGACGATTTTTACAACCTACCACACGAAGGGACTTCATTTTTGATATTGGTTGTTTTGTGCCTCTTCCAAGAAGTTTGGAATGGACTTTTCGTTGTTGTTGTTTTTCTTACGGGGCCTTACTTTGATTGTTTTTTATCTTTCAGACACCGGTAACTCTTGTTTACCATAGACTGATAGTTCTCAAATCTATTTTGTTTTCTTTCTTTTTTTTCGAGAGGAGGAGAGAGAAGTGTTACTCACTTTGATGTTGGCCTTCTTGTTTGCCACGCGGTTGTTCCCGTGGTTACAGTGTTTGTATGATGTTAAGGGGCCGTCAGTGATCTATGGACAGAAAGAAAAAGATGACATATTTTATTTTATCGTTTACATTCTCTCTTTATGCCTTCTTCCTCTCTTTGCTCTTTGTACATCTAAAAACCAAAATGCTGTTTTTTCTACTACGAGCAGTGTACAGAATTAATTTATGTTTACTTTTCAAAAATACGCCATTCCAGAAATGAAAAAAAAAGAACTTTTCGAGGAGCTGATAATTGAAATGTTTTTTTTGTAATAATCTATCGGTTGTATATGGTACGTACAATGTGTCTGTCCAGAGACGTTTACTGTGGTTGTTGATGTTGCTGATAATGATAGAGCCATCTTAATAAGCTGGGTTTAGGTTAGAGCTTGCATTACTGCATGGTGTGTTGGTACTGTCTGTAGTGACGTAGTTTGATTAGCATTCAATTAAATTATACATGTTCCGAACTCTTTATCATGAAGTCTTCATGGTTTGATTGATTGATTGATTTGTTGATTGATAGGATCTCTTTAGCAGGTCAACTGTGTAACTAAATGGCTAGCAGGAGAAAGCTAACGGACACAGCAGTGCCCTTCCACATGACACTGCTCTATAGCCATCTTAGCTACCTTAGAAGCAGAGCGCTAGGGCCACAGAGTAGCGCAAATCAAACACCCCCCTTAGAGAGTATGACGGCAGGCTCTCCGTATGTGTGTGTGGGGGGGTGAGGTGTGTGTGTGGTGTGTGTGAGGTGTGTGTGTGTTCTCTCTGTGTGTGGGGTGTGTGAGGTGTGTGTGTGTGTTCTCTGTGTGTGTGAGGTGTGTGTGGCAGGACACTGAGCTAAATATAAAAATGACTGGAACATCATTAGAGAGGACAGCTGGTGGTGGTGGTGGGGGGGGGGGGGGGTACTAGGTCCGTCCCTCCCCCTGTCTCTCACCCCTAACCACTCTCCTCTCCCCCCGTCCCTCACCCCTTACACATGAACTGTGCTCTTAGGCCTTACCACTCCCTGTGTGTTGGGAGTCCTCTCTGTGAAGAAGACCAAAGCCATTGGAGGATGAAAAGTGGAGGATGAAAAGTGGTCAGTTATAACTTACTGTCTCTGTTAGCTAGTCACAGTCTCAGAGAAAACCATAGGTCTATTAGAACTGTTAGCTAGTCACAGTCTCAAAGGAAACCATGGGTCTATTAGAACTGTTAGCTAGTCACAGTCTCAGAAGCAACCATAGGTCTATTAGAACTGTTAGCTAGTCACAGTCTCAGAGGAAACCATGGGTCTATTAGAACTGTTAGCTAGTCACAGTCTCAGAGGCAACCATAGGTCTATTAGAACTGTTAGCTAGTCACAGTCTCAAAGGAAACCATGGGTCTATTAGAACTGTTAGCTAGTCACAGTCTCAAAGGAAACCATAGGTCTATTAGAACTGTTAGCTAGTCACAGTCTCAGAGGAAACCATAGGTCTATTAGAACTGTTAGCTAGTCACAGTCTCAAAGGAAACCATGGGTCTATTAGAACTGTTAGCTAGTCACAGTCTCAAAGGAAACCATGGGTCTATTAGAACTGTTAGCTAGTCACAGTCTCAAAGGAAACCATGGGTCTATTAGAACTGTTAGCTAGTCACAGTCTCAAAGGAAACCATAGGTCTATTAGAACTGTTAGCTAGTCACAGTCTCAAAGGAAACCATAGGTCTATTAGAACTGTTAGCTAGTAACAGTCTCAAAGGAAACCATAGGTCTATTAGAACTGTTAGCTAGTCACAGTCTCAAAGGAAACCAAAGGTCTATTAGAACTGTTAGCTAGTCACAGTCTCAGAGGCAACCATAGGTTTATAAGAACTATAATATAATAATAATATAATAACAATAATAATGTAATAATAAAGGAGAAGGGAGAAAGGAGGGCTAAAGAGAGGGATGAACCTACAGGGAGAAAGGAGGGCTAAAGAGAGGGATGAACCTACAGGGAGAAAGGGGGCCTAAAGAGAGGGATGAACCTACAGGGAGAAAGGAGGGCTAAAGAGAGGGATGAACCTACAGGGAGAAAGGAGGGCTAAAGAGAGGGATGAACCTACAGGGAGAAAGGAGGGCTAAAGAGAGGGATGAACCTACAGGGAGAAAGGAGGGCTAAAGAGAGGGATGAACCTACAGGGGGATTTCCAGTCCACGCTCCTAAATACACACTCCTCCTACAGTACACACACACACACACACACACTCCTCCTACAGTACACACACACACACACACACTCCTCCTCCCCTGTCCTAAACATGCTGCAACCATGAACACACACACACTACCCCTGTCCCAAATATCCTGCCACCATGAACACACACGCACGCACGCACACACGCACACACACACTCTCCATGAAGAGTCATTTTACATGCTGTATTAATAGCTACTAGTTGAAACACACCTTGTTTCTCTTTCTTTCTTACTTTCTATCCTTCTTTGAGAGGTGGAGTACACACATACAGTCTTTCTTTCTTTCTCCACTTACTGTGTCCTCTATCATCCTATCTTTTATCCCCAATCCTCTCTCCCTCTCTCTCTCCGTCCCTCCACCCCCGTGCCTCCATCCATCCCTCCCTACCTCCGTATGTCGACCCCCACCCCCCCCCCCCACACACACACACACACTATCACCCCAATCTTCTCTCAATCCCTCCCTCCCTCCCACCACACCGACTATCTACCTCCCCTCCTTTCTCTTCTCACCTTTCTCCCCCTCTCCGCTTACCGGCCCCCTCCCCTCCTCACCCCTTGAGGGTGGTCTTTGCGCTGGGCCTGCTGGGGTCTGGGCGGGGGGGGGGGGGGGGGGTGGGGGGGTTGGCCTGTTGGGTTACAGAGCTGTGCTCGTTCTTTCTGCTCGTCAGTCAGTCAGAGAGCGGTCGTCTCCCCTGGTCCCCCTCCTCACCTCTCCGTTCCCCACGGCGACGCTCCCATGCCCTGGGCTCTCCTGGATCCTGCCCCCCTGTTCCCAGGTCTCTGTGCTTCCTGCTGCTACCCGTCACTCCCGGGAACACTGGACTTCTCCTCCCTCTCCGTCCCTTATTTATCCTCCATTTAGCTTTTCCTCCTTGCTACCCCAAAGACACATTCGGTTCCCATCACACGAGCTCCCTTTCCATCCTGAAGAAACAAGTCTCGAGTCGTAGGTGAGTCGTGAAAAAGAAACACAAAGAACCCCCTCCCTGAACTAACAGCACCGGCCCGGAGCAGCCATGGCGGACAAGCTGGGTTTGTCGGGCGAGTCGTTGGCGCTGGCGGCGGACGCGGGCAGCATCATGGCGCTGCTGGAGCGTGTGGCGGGCATCATGGACAACGTCCAGGCGTGCCAGAGCCGCATGGAGGAGCGTCAGCTGGAGCTGGAGGCCATGGTGAAGACGGTGCAGGCCGACGTCATAAAGCTGACGGTGGACCACACCATCACCTCCTCCACCGTGGACAGGCTGCTGGACAAGACCCGCAAAGTCAGCTGTCACATCAAAGACGTCCGGGTCCGAGTGGAGAACCAGAACCTACGGGTTAAGAAGGTGGAGGCCACGCAGGCCGACCTGCTGGCTAAGAACAAGTTTCGCGTCGTCATCTACCAGGTAACGGTCTCAGCAGAACCTCATCCATACTAATATTAACGTTTAATAAGAATCCGAATATGAATGAGAAGGGTGACAAAATAATAATAATGATCCTTGTTTGGATTGACCTTCTTGTGATTCTTCCACCTAAACATAAAACGTACCTGTCAATCTATTTCAATGGATAGGAATAAGGCCATATATGCGGGTCATGTAAAACAATTAGTTTTAAAACGTATAATTTTAACGTCAGTATCAATTAATATCATGTCTGGAGCTGCAAAAAAAATAAAATAAAGGATAATGTTGTAAATATGATCAATATATTCTAACATACAAATAAGGTATTGTTATTGCAATGTGTGTTACTTTATTTTGTGGTGCCTTGAATTAAAATACCCTTAAGCTTTGAAGCTCAATGGGGAGGTATCCATTGCTTTACTGCAAAATAACTCAACTTTAAGATTTCATTACAGTCATAAGCAGTACTGCTTCACACCTAAAGGAACATAGTTTGGGAAAGTCGTTGTAAAACAAACGGCAACGACAGTTCAAATTTGAATTACTAAAAGAATGAACAGTTCTATTTGCCGTGCGGACTGAATTAGCCGAGTGTCACATCCTCTTTTAGGTTTGCAGCTGCTAGCTTCATGTCGACCTGCTTATTTCAGGATCTGCGTGCGTAGCCTTGAAAGACCGACAGCCGTCCACTAAAACTAAAAGGTTAGGTGCTGCCGTAGCAACCGGATTCAGGTCAGGCGGCCATTTTAGGTGAATGTGTGGATTAAGTTGAAAAACAAACAAATTAGATTAGTTTGTTATGGTTATGTATATAGGTATGGGGATTAGTTTGTTATGGTTATGTATATAGGTATGGGGATTAGTTTCTTATGGTTATGTATATAGGTATGGGGATTTGTTTGTTATGGTTATGTATATAGGTATGGGGCCTAAACCAGTTCTGTTGAAGACTATGTAGATATTCTGCTGGTTGACTAGATAGTTCATACTTTCAGACATGGTCTTCTGTAAAAGTATGTACAAGACAGAGAGGCTGGACTGAAAAATGATCTAACAATGATAGAACTAGAAAAACTCTGTCCACTTCATGGTCTCTGTGGAGCTTGTGTGGTAACACTTTCAGCCAGAGCGCTCTATTTTCTTAAACAAAAATAATTTTGTTATAAATACATTTAAATCGTAATATCTTCACCATCCAATCACCCATTTTATTTCTGAAATGTGACAGGTACCATTCACAACATATTTTAATACGGATCTAGCGCTCATACATGACTAAGTATCTGTCGCATATCGTTAGCATGCAGCGTGTTGAGCTACGTCACAAGCTGGGACAACCTTAGGGGCCCCTCCTTAGTTACGTGAGGTCACGTAGTAACAACTGGGCAGGAACCTGGACTACGACTCATCATTTGAAATAGTCTGTGAGTAAGATCAAAAATGGAATTCACATCAACTGAGCCTAGCCAGAAAAGTCACCGTGTCCTTCATTGGACAGAGCTAAGGAGTTACGGGTTCTTATCCTGTCTTCAATACAAGAGAGAGAGAGAGAGAGAGAGAGAGAGAGAGAGAGAGAGAGAGAGAGAGAGAGAGAGAGAGAGAGAGAGAGAGAGAGAGAGAGAGAGAGAGAGAGAGAAGAGACAGAAAAGAGCTTGGAAACTTAAATATGATAGTCTTAAGTCTGAGGCCTGTTGATGTAGGCTGGCTTGTTTCAGCTAACCATAGGCTGTAAATGAGTTAAGGCTTCTTATCCTGTCTTCGATACAAGAGAGAGAGAAAGAGAGAGAGAGAGAGAGAGAGAGAGAGAGAGAGAGAGAGAGGAAAAGAGAGTGAGTGAGAGAGAGAGAGAGAGAGGAAAAGAGAGTGAGTGAGAGAGAAACAGACAAAGAGAAAGAAAGAGAGAGAGAGAGAGACGGAGAGAGAGAGAAACAGAGACAAAGAGAAAGAAAGAGAGAGAGAGACGAAGAGAGAGAGAGAGAGAGAGAGAGAGAGAAAGAGAGATCAAAAGAGAGAGACGGAGAGAAAGAGAATAATGATTTGTCATTATCTTGTCCTTAGTGCAGATTTGATACTGTTAAACAGATTTTCTGTCTCACCCCATTGATCCATCTACAGCTAGTAGCTGTTTCATCCCCAGCGGGGGGGTGTATTAATCTCTACCGCCATACATAGGCCAGAAAGGATGACACAGAGAGAAAAGAGTCCAGGGTTATTCTGAGCATGAACCTTCATCTCCTAATATAGAGTCTCTCTCCTCTCCCCAGCTACTCTGGGCTTGGGGATGAAGAGCAGGCTGTCTTCACAATCTCACATTTAATACGTAGAGGTGGCTCAAATCAAACCATGTTATTTGACTAGTTGAGAGAGACTGATCAGGGTTTAAATCCGTAAATTTGGGGGACAAACCTTGATTAGCTTTCTTTCAGGAATTGAACATTTATTATTTTTAAAGTTCTGACATCTATTCCTAAGCCTTTAAAACGACAGCTTTTAAGACAATTCATGACCAGGAGATCTACCTCGTCACCACTTACACTTGAACCAGAGTTGGCTGATCTCCGACACGTAATGTGTGGGTGGATTTCATTCAGTAATCAATACAGCCCAACTGTGTCTATGAGGTAATTATAAACCAGTGGTAGGCTCTTCCAAAACGCCTTAACCCACTTAATTAGCAAGCTAGCTGCTAACAAGCTACGATGAACAGGTTCTACAGGAAGGTCAATAAAACAGTTTGAGTTGCACTCAATTACTTAAAAAATACTTTCTATTCCATATTCATAGTTCAATTCTTTTTTTTCAATTGAATTCCATTGTTTCCCCCCAAAGTTAGAGGGCTTAGAATTTTTCACTTCAAATTTATCTGGGTAAATTCATGATCGATTGCCATAGCAATGCTCCGGCAGGTTTTGCAAATCAAAAATACTTTCTTCTCCATCTTTTTAGTTCAATTCTTTTTTGGAAACAGTTTTTTTTTCCAAAGTCAGGGGGCCTAGACTCTATGGGAAACACTTTAAATTTTCCTGGGCAAATTGTGGCATGATCGGTCACAATAGAAACGCTCAGGCAAGTTTAGCAAGTCTAAACTACTTTTCTACTATCTCGGCTCCACAAGTGCTAAAGCCAGTAAAGCCATCTGCACAGTGTAAGCCAATACATAGGCTAAACTATTTGAAACAGTAACATTGGTCACATTCCACTATACATAAATACATTTTGGGAAGATGAGCACCCCTTTTAGACAGCAATACTAGAGGATAAAGGCACGCATATAATACGATTAACGCTATACTGTGTACATTTGACTGGTACTGTATATTTCTATGTACTGTATATGTTCAATGTTATAATAAAACTGTGATAAGCTCACTTTCCAAGCTCAAAAAATAGTACGTGCATAAGTATAAATACAGTAAATAATATAACACGGCTGGTACCTAACCAGCAGAAATACTAGTGCCATAGTGTGGTAATAGGGATCCAGATTACCTCGGACTCCGTTACAGTTGCAGCGAAGTGTCGGTGATATGTTTAGCTTCCTGCAGCCGAACACGGTGAGTGTCACTAACAGCTGCTGGTATTTATAGAGTCAGAATTAAGGGGCTGCCAGGTTCAGCACATCGTCTTGGTAACGCATTCATACAGAGAGAGACGGAGACGTTTAGATATTACTATTCAAAAAGTAGCTCACTATAGTTCACATTCTTTAAGTGACTTTTAATTTGAACAAAATTAGAATGTAATTTTAGGATTGTATAGGTAGGCTAGCTAGTACCATTACTTGGTTAAGGTTAAATATTGCGCAACCAGTTTGAATCAATTTGAGAATGTTCTGATTGCAGCCAATGCATGAGATACAACGTGGCAGTAATGTTAAGTCCTAAAATAGCTGATCGTTATCATCTAATTTTAAGTGAAATAACGTAAAAAATAAGGTATGATGACGTGGATTCTCTGTCAAAATGTCTTAAAAGGACCAATGAGGAGACAGAGGGAGGAGAGCACTATCCAATAGCATCAAGAGAAGAAGCAGACATCTTGAGAGAGGACCTAACAACTAAAATCTCAACAAGAGCTAGAAAACTAGCCACAACCACACTTCTTCACCTGAGATTTGGAAAGAACACCAACGTTTAATATCACGAAAGCTTGCATGTTTTTTTAATATATAATCATAAACTAAACAGCAGAGTATAAGCTATTAAATAATATGTGTATGTTTTTTTAACAAAATTATTAAATAAACAGGTCTGAGAATAAACTATGGAATGATTATGAGTAACATAACAAGAAGGGAATCCAGAAACACGAGGGCAAATAATCCACAATGTCTCAAGAAATGGTTTTAAGAAAAATAAGGAACACAAAATATTCCTGTTCTCCTTGGCTCGGTGAAATATTCTAAAACAAACTGCCCCTGTGGGACGGTTCTAAACGTTTATAAAAGTGTGCATTCATGTCCCTGCTTTGTAATGGTAACGGGGGAATGTTTTTTTTTTTTGTATTTTCAACAAGATCTGGAAGATTCATGTTAATTTACAAAGGCAGCTAATGGCTTCAATCTTAAGTGCATCTTTAACAAAAAAATAAAATATTGCTTTTGAACTGAAATCCGACTTTGAGTTTTTAGTTAAGTTTAAATTATAAATTAAATTCAGCCTCCTGATTATACGATACGCATGTAGAATGATATAGTTCAGATCTGATTGCATACCTTTCTCAGTGGATTATGAAAAATAATACACAGAAACTTAAAACATGAAAGAACAGGTAGACTACTGGTAATGGCGCACACAAAATGGCTGACCCACTGGTAACGAGCCTGTCAACATTTACTCATTAATTGGATTATTTATTGGATATAGTTTGTTAAAAATAGTTACGCGATCGCAATGTAGGTGTTATAAGCTCGCATTTGGAGTGACTTGACTAGGCTGCCGGCTGTAACTTTAACCATACAGACTATGAGGGTACATTGCTCTTTGAGACCTCCATTAGGACAGTGACAGCAGCAGAGGATATTTCAATCTGTCTACATAAACTCATTGTATGTCACTTTGGTCAAAAGGGTTTGCTAAATGATGTAAGTGTGGAATCTAGAAACTGTAGAGTTTATCAATGAGCTGCAGGAGGAATGTTTTCAGGGGCCAGATAAAGTGTGTCCATTTATTTTCAGTTAAATCTTATCAATTCTGCCCAGAGAAAGATTTGACTAATTATATTGGTTTTTATTCTATTAAGAACTAATATGAATGATTAATATGAATCTCGTTTCTCTCTCTGTTGCAGGGTGAGCAGGAAGTTCCCGCCGTGGCAGCGGCTGCGGAGCCCAAAGAGGGCGGGGCTGAGGGCGGAGCCTGCCCCCCCGTGAAGGCGGAGATAGAACCCGACAAATTTGAGCTCCCACCCGAATCCGACGACGAATACATGGTGGTGGAGGAGGCGGACTCTGCCACCGCACGCACCAAGAAGGCGGGGCTTACACGCATCGAGAGCTTCAAGGCCACGTTCTCCCGCGAGAACATGAGCAAGACCCGCGACAACCTGGGTTCAAAGGTCGGCAAGTTAGGGGAGCGCATCGTGTCCACGGAGCGCCGTGAGAAGATCCGCCAGTCGGGCGAGCGGCTGAAGCACTCCGGAGAGAGGCTGAAGGAGTCCATTGCCAAGAGCGTCCCGGCCAAGCTGAACCTGAAGAAGGAGCGGACGGTGGCGGAGGGGCAAGAGGGGGCGGAGGGCGCCACAGAGGGAGCCGCGCCCGTACCTCCTCCTAAAGGTCGGAAGTCCACCCCCGACCCCGAGCCGGCCTACACCGAGGTGGCCAAGGAGGCCGCAGACGAAGGGAAAGCCGAGGAGGCTGAGGTGCCTATCTACGACATGAAGCAGCTGTCGTAAAATCACCCAGCACCATGACGCTGCAAAAAGCGACCGGCGGCCATCTTGGTTTCTGTTGGGACTATTTTTTTTTTTAAAGACTGAAAAATCTTTTGGTCGTCACCATCATGGCCAGTCTGCAACAAACATGGAAGCAGCCCGGATTCTCTCCTGGAAAAAAATGAAAGCAAAAGAAAAGTTGGTGAAAGAATGAAATAGCAGATG
>CM030186.1:1160234-1175234 GCA_017639675.1 Aplochiton taeniatus | reverse complement strand
TAGCCCTTGTAGAAGCAGAACTTTTCTCCAAAGGTGTTCTCACTAAACCAGACACGTGTGAAGGTGTTCAGGAGGTGTTTGTCCAGGTCGTCTGTCACACGGCCACCATACTGAACCTCGCCTAGGGGACGCAGGGGAAACAGCTAATCTAGCATGTAGCACATACAGCTAATCTAGCATGTAGCACATACAGCTAATCTAGAATGTAGCACATACAGCTAATCTAGCATGTAGCACATACAGCTAATCCAGCATGTAGCATAGACAGCTCACCTAGCATGTAGCATAGACAGCTCACCTAGCATGTAGCATAGACAGCTCACCTAGCATGTAGCGTACGCAGCTCCAGTTGACCCCTCGTTTGGCGTCCAGGTCGTCAAGGTGATTCTGAACGAACTGCATGCTGGAGGTGAAGTCTGCCTGGTTGAACTCATACGGAATGTTCCAGCCCAGAGGGCCAAACTTACGGCGCTCCTGGCAGAATACAGGATAAAGACAGTGTCTTAGAAAGGAAGTCGGCCTGTTACACGCAGTCCTAGTAGTTTTTCACCAGAAAGGTGGTGTTTCAGAAGGCCACAGCGTGCATTAGAGGTTGTGGTAGTTGTAGTTTATTTTTTTACCTGAACAGTAGTGTGTAGGAAGGCCACAGCATATAGCAGGGGTTTCCACTGTGGCAAGTTGGTGATTTCCAGCTGATCCTGAGTCACTCCATTGTAGGTCCTCTTCAGACCCGCCTTCATCCCTGGAGACAACAACAACAACAACAACTACAACAACAATAACGTAAGTGAGCTGAGTGACTGGCTGGCTGGTTGACTGACTGGCTGACTGACTGACTCATTGACTGGCTGACTGACTGACTGACTGGCTGGTCCTAATACAGGAAGGTGGGGTACCCTGTGGGGGTTCTAATAGAGGAAGATGGGGTACCCTGTGGGGGTTCTAATAGAGGAAGGTGGGGTACCCTGTGGGGGTTCTAATAGAGGAAGGTGGGGTACCCTGTGGGGGTTCTAATAGAGGAAGGTGGGGTACCCTGTGGGGGTTCTAATAGAGGAAGATGGGGTACCCTGTGGGGGTTCTAATAGAGGAAGGTGGGGTACCCTGTGGGGGTTCTAATAGAGGAAGATGGGGTACCCTGTGGGGGTTCTAATAGAGGAAGGTGGGGCACCCTGTGGGGGTTCTAATAGAGGAAGATGGGGTACCCTGTGGGGGTTCTAATAGAGGAAGGTGGGGTACCCTGTGGGGGTTCTAATAGAGGAAGGTGGGGTACCCTGTGGGGGTTCTAATAGAGGAAGGTGGGGTACCCTGTGGGGGTTCTAATAGAGGAAGATGGGGTACCCTGTGGGGGTTCTAATAGAGGAAGGTGGGGTACCCTGTGGGGGTTCTAATAGAGGAAGATGGGGTACCCTGTGGGGGTTCTAATAGAGGAAGGTGGGGCACCCTGTGGGGGTTCTAATAGAGGAAGATGGGGTACCCTGTGGGGGTTCTAATAGAGGAAGGTGGGGTACCCTGTGGGGGTTCTAATAGAGGAAGATGGGGTACCCTGTGGAGGTTCGTTGGTGAACTTGATGGAGGACTGGAGGAAGGTGATGGGGAATCGGGGATGAACCTCAGTGGTCAGCCAAACACGGAACTCCTCGTGCACGCCCTCCGTCGCCGCGGTAACTGTCTCCAGGAGCTCCTCCAGGAAGTTCAGCTCCAGGTGACAGTTCTGGAGGAGGAGCCAACCGCCGTCCGTCATGCTGTTGGCCAATAGCCTGCGAGCGTGCACTTCCTGGCCTTGGCCCATGGAGATGGGCCTGCACGGCGCCCCCTAGTGGTCAAACAACACACTACCACCTTCAGATTCAGCACCAGCCTGGTGAATATACAGATATATATATATATATATGTGTATGTGCGTATATGTATCATATTGATCATCATGTTGGTAGATATAGAACATTGATTATAAACTTGATGAATTAAGGATATTGAAACTCATTCTTGGTTATTATATTAAACTGATCAACCCCTTGGCATTCAGTACAGTATAACATTGATCATTTATTTATTTATTTTGCATATTTACAAGTACTAATCATTACGTTGGAATGTGAACTGTATAATATTGATTAACAAGTTGACAAATCCCACAGTATAATATTGATTAACGCCTTGGCATACAGTACAGTGTATAGTAATAGCATAGTATTAATCATTACATTGGTGTAGTATTAGTATACTGTTGGTATGGTAACAGTATACTGTTAATCATTACATTGGTGTAGTAACAGTATACTGTTGGTATAGTAACAGTATACTGTTAATCATTACATTGGTGTAGTAACAGTATACTGTTGGTATGGTAACAGTATAATGTTAATCATTACATTGGTGTAGTAACAGTATACTGTTGGTATGGTAACAGTATACTGTTAATCATTACATTGGTGTAGTAACAGTATACTGTTGGTATGGTAACAGTATACTGTTAATCATTACATTGGTGTAGTAACAGTATACTGTTGGTATAGTAACAGTATACTGTTAATCATTACATTGGTGTAGTAACAGTATACTGTTGGTATGGTAACAGTATACTGTTAATCATTACATTGGTGTAGTAACAGTATAATGTTAATCATTACATTGGTGTAGTAACATTATACTGTTGGTATGGTAACAGTATAATGTTAATCATTACATTGGTGTAGTAACAGTATACTGTTGGTATAGTAACAGTATAATGTTAGTCATTACATTGGTGTAGTAACAGTATACTGTTGGTATAGTAACAGTATAATGTTAATCATTACATTGGTGTAGTAAAAGTATACTGTTGGTATGGTAACAGTATACTGTTAATTATTACATTGGTGTAGTAACAGTATACTGTTGGTATAGTAACAGTATAATGTTAATCATTACATTGGTGTAGTAACAGTATACTGTTGGTATGGTAACAGTATACTGTTAATCATTACATTGGTGTAGTAACAGTATACTGTTGGTATAGTAACAGTATACTGTTAATCATTACATTGGTGTAGTAACAGTATACTGTTGGTATAGTAACAGTATACTGTTAATCATTACATTGGTGTAGTAACAGTATACTGTTGGTATGGTAACAGTATACTGTTAATCATTACATTGGTGTAGTAACAGTATACTGTTGGTATGGTAACAGTATACTGTTAATCATTACATTGGTGTAGTAACAGTATACTGTTGGTATGGTAACAGTATACTGTTAATCATTACATTGGTGTAGTAACAGTATACTGTTGGGATAGTAACAGTATAATGTTAATCATTATGTTGGTATGGTAACAGTATAATGTTAATCATCACGTTGGTAAGGTTAGTGTATTATGGGATGTTTACCTTGGCCTTGGCCAGCCTCTCGATGTTCTCTGTGGGGTCCGAGCCCATGGACAGGAAACAGATGATGGGGGTCCGGGGGTCACTCTCCCCCCACATCTCCTCCATGTCCAGAACCACCCCCTCTGCATACTGGGTACCCAGGGACTGGGAGATGTAGCCACGCGCCTGGAACACACACACACAGACATATATATACACACACACACACACACACACACACACACACACACACACACACACACACACACATACCCACATACACACACACACACACACACACACACATACACACACACACACACACACACACACACACACATACACACACACACACACACACACACACACACACACACACACACACACACATATACATACAGGTTTATAAAGGACACACAGTCCAGCTATACACAGGACTGAAGTGTCCATAGATCTTTGGTATTATCTGGTCTCAGGACAGAGCAACGGACAACGAGGTCTTTAAATAGTGACCATTACAAATGGTGATCAAACTACCAAACAAGACAAGGACAGGTGTGTGTGTGTGTGTGTGTGTGTGTGTGTGTGTGTGTGTGTGTGTGTGTGTGTGAGAGAAAAGGCCAAGGCATTGCAATGAGAATGACATGAAGTACAGTACTAAAAGAAAGACAAAGAGAGAGAGAGAGAGAGAGAGAGAGAGAGAGAGAGAGAGAGAGAGAGAGAGAGAGGGAGAGAAAGAGAGGGAGAGAGAGAGAGACAGAGAGAGAAAGATGTATGTATAGAAAGAAAGAGAGAATGAGAGAGATATAAATTGAAAGAAAAAAGGGGTGAAGAGAGAGAAAAGGAAAGATGGATTAAAAGGTAGATGGTCATTAAAGGTAGATGGTCATTAAAGGTAGATGGTCTTTAAAGGTAGATGGTCATTAAAGGTTGATGGTCATTAAAGGTAGATGGTCTTGAAAGGTAGATGGTCATTAAAGGTAGATGGTCTTTAAAGGTAGATGGTCATTAAAGGTAGATGGTCGTTAAAGGTAGATGGTCATTAAAGGTAGATGGTCTTTAAAGGTAAATGGTCATTAAAGGTAGATGGTCATTAAAGGTAGATGGTCTTTAAAGGTAGATGGTCTTTAAAGGTAGATGGTCATTAAAGGTAGATGGTCATTAAAGGTAGATGGTCTTTAAAGGTAGATGGTCTTTAAAGGTAGATGGTCATTAAAAGTAGATGGCCATTAAAGGTAGATGGTCTTTAAAGGTAGATGGTCATTAAAGGTAGATGGTCATTAAAGGTAGATGGTCTTTAAAGGTAGATGGTCATTAAAGGTAGATGGTCTTTAAAGGTAGATGGTCATTAAAGGTAGATGGTCTTTAAAGGTAGATGGTCATTAAAGGTAGATGGTCTTTAAAGGTAGATGGTTCTTTAAAGGTAGATGGTCATTAAAGGTAGATGGTCATTAAAGGTAGATGGTCTTTAAAGGTAGATGGTTCTTTAAAGGTAGATGGTCATTAAAGGTAGATGGTCATTAAAGGTAGATGGTCTTTAAAGGTAGATGGTCTTCAAAGGTAGATTTAAAGAGAGGGAAAAGGGAAAGGGACAGAGAGATTGCAAGAGGAAAACTTGAAAGAAAATGAACGAGAGAGAGAGATTGAAAGAGCGATAGATGGTGGTGGTCCGTGAGTGTGTGTGTGGAGAGGTTATGTGTGTGTGTGTGTGTGTGTGTGTGTGTGTGTGTGTGTGTGTGTGTGTGTGTGTGTTTATCAGCTGTGGCTCTCTGTCATGGTAGCTTTTAATAACCAGCTGGCTGACGCTCCAGTCTGCAATGGGATACACCCCTCCCCCAGCACGCACCCACACAAACACACACACACTCACACACACACACACACACACCCACACACACACAGACATGCACAGCTAGCACACACATGCAAAAAGTCAGATCCACACGCACAGAACAGAACAACGATGCACCACACATAGGCACGCAAACACGCAATCACACACACACACACACACACACACACACACACACACACACACACACACGCAGACACACGCACACACATTGGCTTAGACTGCACCTGTTCCTTTCTCTCTGTCTCTCTTTCTCTCTCTGCCCATCTCTACCTCATTCTCTAAACTTTTCTGTTTCATCATCACTACTGTTCATCATAGCTTCTAATCAGTGTGTTGGTTATGTTACTGCTAACCGATAAAGACAATTGTTAAATTAAATTAAATAAATTAAAAACACGCTTCAATGAAATGTAAATGCAGTTGTATAGTATACAAGGCACTTCAATAGAAATACTCTAAATAAAGGTGTGACTTCATCCATATGACCTCACCAAATCCCCAACCCCTCCCAATCTCCTCCCTGTACCTCTCATCACTATCCTATCTCAACCGAAATATGAATATAAATATATATGTCTACCGCATGTATATATCTACAGAGAACAATGTCTCCTGGTACACTCTCAGAACAGTTGATTTGATGGAAGAGACCAACAGCCAGGATCAAATACATAACATTGGTCTCCTGTTTTACTCTAACAGCAGAAACATCCAGCACAGATTCACAACTAGTGCTTACACTTCGATGGTACACATGGGTTTGTCTGCTAGCTTTCCATACCTGGCAAAAGAGTCTCACCTGTGCTGTGATAATAGTCTCACCTGTGCTGTGATTATAGTCTCACCTGTGCTGTGATTATAGTCTCACCTGTGCTGTGATAATAGTCTCACCTGTGCTGTGATTATAGTCTCACCTGTGCTTTGATAAGAGTCTCACCTGTGCTGTGATTATAGTCTCACCTGTGCTGTGATAAGAGTCTCACCTGTGCTGTGACATGGTCTCACCTGTGCTGTGATAAGAGTCTCACCTGTGCTGTGACACGGTCTCACCTGTGCTGTGACACGGTCTCACCTGTGCTGTGACACGGTCTCACCTGTCCTGTGACACGGTCTCACCTGTGCTGTGACACGGTCTCACCTGTGCTGTGACACGGTCTCACCTGTGCTGTGACATGGTCTCACCTGTGCGATGGTCCTGTCGGGGCACCAGCTGCGGATAAGCAGCAGCTTGCGGAAGGTGTCCAGTAGCCCGTCGTACCCGTCCGGCAAGGGGGCGTCCTCGGGCACGGGCTGGTCAAACCAGGCCCTCCAGGAACGCTCGTTATGGCTCACCTTGACCACACACACACACACCGAATGCAAGTCAACATACTGTATTTCTATAACCATGTGCATGTTTCTAGCAGTGCAGAGTACTGGAGTTGCCTCTACAGCATGGATTGCCCTAACCATTCTAATAGCTGTGTAATTTCTTACTAAAAGGTAAGGTAGAATAATTGAGCAGTCAACCTAACCTCTATTTCTATGATTTGAGCAGCTCTATAAATGTATGTCTATACCTGTATGAGTAGCTGGGTATTTGAGCTAATATGTACAGCTCTATAAATGTATGTCTATACCTGTATGAGTAGCTGGGTGAAAGGAGGCAGGCTGGACAGCTGGACCAGATTGAGCCAGGTCAGGTCCAGGATCCAGCGCCGGGGTTTGGCTTCCACCGAGTTCAGGTCCAAAGCAGCGCCACCTGGACAGTTGGAGATTCAAATTCAAACCCAGTTATCATTTGAATGAAGATCCTACTGTTCAAAACACCAGTTTTGACCTTCAATTTAACAGGGAAATTCAAACGTCACCAGAAGTGCGTTTGTTAGTGCTTCTAATAAAATCAATTGTTAGTTTATTAAAATAGAGACATGTAGCAGGGTCACGGGTGGTAATCACAGAGCTGAGGGGAATTCTGGTCCTAGAATAGCCGGAAAGAGGGTCAAAGGTCACAGCCGGAAAACGTGACTCACGGAGAACGGGGGAGAGAAAGAGAGGGAGAGAGAGAGAGAGAGAAGAGAGAGGGAGGGAGAGAGAGAGAAAGAGAGAGAGAGAGAGAGAGAGAGAGAGAGAGAGAGAGAGAGAGAGAGAGAGAGAGAGAGAGAGAGAGAGAGAGAGAGAGAGAGAGAGAGAGGTGGGGGTTAAGCGAGTCCTAAATAATCTACTTGTAGTATTCTAATGGTAGTAATTTGATATTAGTGCTAAATACTGGACCTTTGATGAAGGTCTGGAACTCATTATGGGAGATGTTCTTGGCCTGCAGGTCGATCTTCAGCGCCATCAGGAGAGTGAACAGGAGCTTGTGGTCCTCATACAGACCCCTCGCAGTGTAGCGAAACACCTGGAGGGGGAGCGAGAGAAAGAGAGAAAGAGACAGAGAGAGGAGGGGGGAGAGTGGAGGAGGAGAGGGAGGGGGAGGTAGAGGGAGGGGGCGGGCAGGGAGAGGGAGGGGGCAAGGAGGAAGTGAGAGGGGATGGAGAGGACGGTGAAGGAGGGGAGAGGGAGAGGGAGGGATGGAGAAGAGGCGTGATGGAGAGAGGAGAGAGAGGAGAGAGAGGAGAGAGGTGGGAGTCACACTGTTCAAAGAAGTCAGGGGAGGAGGGTCTTAGCAGGATCCCTGCTACCTGATAGGTGAGAGGTCAGGGGAGGAGGGTCTTAGCAGGATCCCTGTTACCTGATAGGTGAGGAACTGGATGACGTTGCCAATGCGTTTGGCGGTGAGCTGTGACTTGGCCGAGCACTCCAAGGCGGAGTCAAAGATCCCGAGGAACTGTCTGAGTGACGTCTGGTACATGACGTTCACCAGAGACATCTCCACTATGAGGAAGTACAGGATGCTGCCCCTGGTGGCCACCGGACGGTACTCCTCCCTGGCATGGTTTATCTTCACCTCCGTCTCTGCGGCTACGCTCAGCTTCTCACTCACCTGGGGAGGAGGGAGGGAGGGAGGGAGGGGGGGGAGGGTAATACAAAATGAAGGAGGTAAAGAAAGTAACAAGGAGGAAGGGAAGGAGATAAGAATAAGAAGGACACATGAAAGAGGGAAGGAGATAAGGAAGGTAGAGACCTCTGTCTTATCCTCTGTAGACCCTGATGACCTATCGTTGTGGAGCAGTGAGTGCTTGGTGCTGCCTCAGACACAGACACACAGACGCACACACACACACACACACACACACACACTCCTACCTCCTGTGCGGTTGTCTTAGTAACCCCGAGGACCTCTATGAGGCTGTCGTCCTCCACCAAGGAACCCTGGGTGCTGGTCAGACGGAACAGGAGGTTATCCTCCAGCTCCTGCATCTTCCTCTTGTTGGAGGTCACTTCCTCTAACAGCTTGACCCGCTCCGACTCTAGCTCCTAGGGAAGGGGGGAGGGAGGGTGGGAGAGACAGAGGGAGAGAGAGATAAGGGGGAGGGAGGGTGGGAGAGACAGAGGGAGAGAGAGATAAGGGGGGAGGGAGGGTGGGAGAGACAGAGGGAGAGAGAGATAAGGGGGAGGGAGGGTGGGAGAGACAGAGGGAGAGAGAGATAAGGGGGGAGGGAGGGTGGGAGAGACAGAGGGAGAGAGAGATAAGGGGGGAGGGAGGGTGGGAGAGACAGAGGGAGAGAGAGATAAGGGGGAGGGAGGGTGGGAGAGACAGAGGGAGAGAGAGATAAGGGGGGAGGGAGAATGAATGAAAGACGACTGTCAAGATTAACAAAAAATAAATAAATAAATAAGAACTCATTGCGAAGGTTCTAAGGTTACTATATTTAAGGTCAATGAAGATGACCTGGTTGCCTGGTTACCTGTGAGGATGCCCTGGTTACCTGGTTACCTGTGAGGATGCCCTGGTTGCCTGGTTACCTGTTTCTCTATGAGGATGCCCTGGTTGCCTGGTTACCTTTGAGGATGCCCTGGTTGCCTGGTTACCTGTTTCTCTATGAGGATGCCCTAGTTACCTGGTTACCTGTGAGGATGCCCTGGTTGCCTGGTTACCTGTTTCTCTATGAGGATGCCCTGGTTGCCTGGTTACCTTTGAGGATGCCCTGGTTGCCTGGTTACCTGTTTCTCGATGAGGATGCCCTGGTTACCTCGTTACCTGTGAGGATGCCCTGGTTGCCTGGTTACCTGTTTCTCTATGAAGATGCTCTGGTTGCCTGGTTAACAGTGAGGATGCCCTGGTTGCCTGGTTGCCTGTTTCTCTATGAAGATGCTCTGGTTGCCTGGTTACCTGTTTCTCTATGAAGATGCTCTGGTTACCTGTTTCTCTATGAGGATGACCTGGTTGCCTGGTTACCTGTTTCTCTATGAAGATGCTCTGGTTACCTGTTTCTCTATGAGGATGCCCTGGTTGCCTGGTTACCTGTTCCTCTATGAGGATGCCCTGGTTGCCTGGTTACCTGTTTCTCGATGAGGATGGCCCGTCCCAGTAGCTGGTCCTCCAGGCCTCGCAGGGTGACGGTGAAGTCCACCAGCGCTGTCTTGGCGCTCACCTCGGGGGTGTAGGCCGGGTTCGCCAGCTTAGTGGTCAGGTAGAGGCTGAACCCTGCCATCACATCCACCTCTTTGTCTCCCACTCGCACCTGAGGGGGGCCGGGGGGGGGGGGAGGTTGGATCAGGTCAGGGCTTAACTCTTTTCCTACATTCCTCCTTTCCCAATCAGAAGAGCGTGGCATTGTATAAGTAAGGAAAGAAAATTCCCTGAATTACCCACACGTTCCCATTTCCCAGCTCTTGTGTAGGTTTTTAATTTAAAAGGATAAGGCAATGATATTGTAAGATACTTGCTAGGAAACTGTGATATTCTGGACGGTCTACCATATTTAGCAAAAGCTTGGTTTGCCAATCATCATTGATCACGTGAATTTCGACCAACTTTATTTACATAAAAAAAATAATAGAAGTACGGGCTGTCTTACTTTGTAGGTGGAGCCTGACTTGATGAAGTTTTTCTCCAGTATGTGGTCCAGTGCAGGGTCCAGTTCTTCTCCTATATCCTCCACCAGCAGAGGGCGCCCTAGAGACAAGCTGTCCTCCAAGTGGGAACGGAAATACTTATGATTCAAACTGGTCACCTGAGGGACAGAAAGAGAGAGAAAGGGGGAGAGGAGGGGGCAGAGAGAGAGACAGAGAGAGAGAGAAAGAGAGTGGGGTGGTCAGAGAGAGAGGATTTAAACTGGTGACCTGGGACCAGGAGAGAAAGAGAGAGAGGTTTATCTTACCTTTTTTAAGGCAGGAATATTTTGTACTTATTCTTTCATTCACAATCCCTCTGTTTGCCATCCCTCCCCCCATCTCTCTTTCTCACTCTCTCACTTTCTCTCTCTCTCCCACACCCTTCCTCTCTCCATCTCTGACCTGCAGCTCCCGGTCCTTCTCTCTGTTTCGGATCCAGATCTTGCCCTGGCCCTGAGGGTCTATGAGAAGCGGGTAGCGCGACGCCTTGGTCACGATGATCCCGTTTTGGATGGATAGGTCATCGTTGGGTAAGCCCTGGAGGTTCCACTCTCCTATGGTCGCGTTGTCCACCAGCATACTGATCACGTTCACATCCTGAACACAGGAAGACAACCTTATCAGGAACTTATTAGGAAGCTAGTTGACTTGTTAGTTAGACTAGTTAATTAGTTAGTTAGTTAGACTGGTTACTTAGTTAGCGAGTTAGTTAATTAGTTAGTTAGGCAGGTTACTTAGTTAGCAAGTTAGTCGGTTTGTTAGTTAGCTAGCCAGTTATTTAGCTAGTTTGCTAGTTAGCTAAACAAGCTAGTAATTTAACTCGTTAGTTAGTTGGCTTGCTAGCTAGTTATCTATTTGACTCACGTTGCTGTGAGGTATGTGGTGCTGACTCATAGTTAGTTAGCTAGTTAGCTAGTTAACTATGCTGACTCATAGTTAGTTACTTATCTATTTGACTCACGTTGCTGTGAGGTATGTGGTGCTGACTCATAGTTAGTTAGCTAGTTAGCTAGTTAACTATGCTGACTCGTAGTTAGTTAGTTATCTATTTGACTCACGTTGTTGTAAGGTATGTGGTGCTGACTCATCTCTTTTCTCCACAGGGTCAGCAGAAGGTTCCGGAACTCCTGGTTAAAGGGTCCGGCGTAAGAAAGGAAGCCCGTAGCCAATAGGACGTCTCCTACCAGGTGTGTGATCTGGGTCTGGAACTGGACACTGCTCTCCGTCCAGCGCACCTGGGACAGGGCCAGGGTTAGGGGTTAGAGTTAGGGTTAGGGTCAGGGTCAGGGTCAGGGTTGGGGTAAGGGTTAGCCCCCCCCACCTAGGACAGGGTCAGGGTTAGAGTTAGGGTCAGGGTCAGGAACGGGGTCAGCGTCAGGCGTTAGGGGTTAGCCCCCACCTTCTCTGCTCCCAGTCCATCGAGAAGAGGGAGGGAGGGAGGGTGGGAGGTTTGGGAGAGAGAGAGAGAGAGAGAGGGGGGGAAGAAGGGAGAGATGGAGGAGGGGAGCAAAGGAGAGATGCAGGGAGGGAGGGAAGGAAAGATAAAGAGAGAGAGAGGCAACCCTAAGCCCCCCCACCCAGGGTCCATCAATCAAAGGCGGGCGAGGAAGGCGGGAGGGAAGGAGGGATGAAGAGAGAGAGTGAGAGAGAGAGGGAACGCTAACCTTCTCCCCCCCCAGGCCGTCGATCAGAGCCGTGGCGTTGGCCATCTTCCTCCGGCACGCCTGGGCATCATCCTGCAGTTCCTGTTTCTCCCTCATGGCGGCGTCGTAGAGCGCCTACAAACCAGACGTCAAACGTTCCCTTTAAACCGTCTCCTCGTATTTTCGTCTGGGTTGATTTATGGGTTAGGCTTAGGGTTAGGGTTAGGGTTACGTCTATGTATTGATTTATGGGTTAGGGTTAGGGTTACGTCTATGTATTTATTTATGGGTTAGGGTTACGTCTATGTATTGATTTATGGGTTAGGGTTAGGGTTACGTCTATGTATTTATTTATGGGTTAGGGTTAGGGTTACGTCTATGTATTTATTTATGGGTTAGGGTTAGGGTTACGTCTATGTATTTATTTATGGGTTAGGGTTAGGGTTACGTCTATGTATTGATTTATGGCTTAGGGTTAGGGTCTGTTAACACTCGAAAATAAAACCAATAAAGTTTGGAGTATTTTATTTCTTGTTTTGTGTGTTCCTGCTTGCTTTAAGTAAAGCAGTTTGAATTGCCAATGTGTATGAAATGTGCTTTACAAATACATTTCCCTCCATCCATCAGGACTCCATCTTATGAATGTCTAATAAACACTTGTACATCACACCAGCACATAAACCAGTTTGTGAGGCATCTACCCCTCCCTCTCTTTCTCTCTCTTTCCATCCACCCCTCCCTCTCTTTCTCTCTCTTTCCATCCACCCCTCTCTCTTTCTCTCTCTCTCCTTTTCTATCCATCCTAATGTAGCTGTCCCCTGCACCTGCACGGCATCGAGCTCCTGTTGCTTAGCGTCCAGTTGTTCCTGGGCTTTGGACAGCTCTGCCTGGGCCACCCCTAGACGAGCCTCCTGGAGAGCCAGGTTAGCCTGGGGAACACAAGCTTAGGGGTCAAAGTGTGTGTGTGTGTGTGTGTGTGTGACTGAATGTGTGTGTGTGTGTGTGTGTGTGTTTGTGTGTGTGTGAGCCAATCACCTTGAGAGGCAGCACCTCCTTGTTAATGGAGAAGAAGTCGACCATGGCCTCTGTCCAGGAGCAGAGGCCGGCCACGTTCCCACACATCCTCTTAGCAGCCTCCAGGTTATAGTCCTCCATGTCCAGGTAGGGAGCCAGGAGCTCCACCACCTCCTCAGTGATGGAGTCCTACAGGAGAGACTCACCACAGTCACTATGGAGACACACCACAGTCACTACAGTAGAGACATAGTAGAACAACAGCCATTCATCCAGTCAACCTGTCAGTCAGTAAACCAGCCAGTCAGTGAGGGTGTGATGCAGGTCCCTGAGAATAAAAGGAACAGCTGTGAAGGGGCTTTCCCTGTTCTTTTATAGACACACTAATACCCTGCTTAGCAGCTAAGGAGCACAGAGGGGGAGAGGGTGTGTGCGTGTGTGTGTGTGTGTGTGTGTGTGTGTGTGTGTGACAGAGAGAGAAAGATGAGGTATGAAATACAAATAAATGCATCCCCTTTCAGCAGTAACTAGAGCTGTGACACACACACACACACACACACACACAGAGCAGTGTGTTAATCCGGGCATAATGCTAGCCAGTTGTTAGTGCAGTTGAGAGCTGAGCAGGGACTTTCCCTCTGAATGTTTCACATGGAGACAGACAGACAGACAGACAGAGAGACAGAGTGTCTGTGTGTGTCTGTGTGTGTGTGTGTGTGTGTGTGTGTGTGTCTGGGTGTGTCTGTGGGTATGTGTGTGTGTGTGTCTTTGTGTGTCTGTGTGTGTGTGTCCTACCTTGCTGAAGTTGAGCAGCATGCTCAGAAACCCTGAGTTCTGCATCAGTTTGAGGGCCTCGGCCCAGGAAGGTCGCAGGCAGGGTCGCTCAGGGTCAAGGGTCACGGGGTCGATCTTCCTCTGGAACAGCAGCAGCACGGCGTCCATTATCCTCATGATGAGGTGGGGGGGTTTGCCCAGTTTACGCACGGTGGCAATGTCCGCCGGCTTGATTGTCTGGGGGGGGGGGGGGGGGGGGGGGGGCTGTGAGAGACAGGCTGGGAGAGTGTGTGTGTGTGTGTGTGTGTGTGTGAGTGTGAGTGTGTGTGTGTGTGTGTGTGTGTGTGTGTGTGTGTGTGTGTGTGAGTGTGTGTGTGTGTGTGTGAGTGTGTGTGTATTGGTCGTCTGAGAGGGGGGGCTGGGAATGTTTGATATCACACCCAGCCCCTACCTGTAGAGCAGCTTCAGCAGAGAGGGGGTGTGTTTGACATCACACCCAGCCCCTACCTGTAGAGCAGCTTCAGCAGAGAGGGGGTGTGTTTGATATCACACCCAGCCCCTACCTGTAGAGCAGCTTCAGCAGAGAGGGTGTGTGTTTGATATCACACCCAGCCCCTACCTGTAGAGCAGCTTCAGCAGAGAGGGGGTGTGTTTGACATCACACCCAGCCCCTACCTGTAGAGCAGCTTCAGCAGAGAGGGTGTGTGTTTGATATCACACCCAGCCCCTACCTGTAGAGCAGCTTCAGCAGAGAGGGGGTGTGTTTGATATCACACCCAGCCCCTACCTGTAGAGCAGCTTCAGCAGAGAGGGGGTGTGTTTGATATCACACCCAGCCCCTACCTGTAGAGCAGCTTCAGCAGAGAGGGGGTTTCTTTGATATCACACCCAGCCCCTACCTGTAGAGTAGCTTCAGCAGAGAGGGGGTTTCTTTGATATCACACCCAGCCCCTACCTGTAGAGCAGCTTCAGCAGAGAGGGGGTTTCTTTGATATCACACCCAGCCCCTACCTGTAGAGCAGCTTCAGCAGAGAGGGGGTTTCTTTGATATCACACCCAGCCCCTACCTGTAGAGCAGCTTCAGCAGAGAGGGTGTGTGTTTGATATCACACCCAGCCCCTACCTGTAGAGCAGCTTCAGCAGAGAGGGGGTGTGTTTGATATCACACCCAGCCCCTACCTGTAGAGCAGCTTCAGCAGAGAGGGGGTGTGTTTGATATCACACCCAGCCCCTACCTGTAGAGCAGCTTCAGCAGAGAGGGGGTTTCTTTGATATCACACCCAGCCCCTACCTGTAGAGCAGCTTCAGCAGAGAGGGGGTTTCTTTGATATCACACCCAGCCCCTACCTGTAGGGCGGCTTCAGCAGCAGCCAGGGCGGGTTCAGC
>CM030186.1:1152734-1155234 GCA_017639675.1 Aplochiton taeniatus | reverse complement strand
ATCATCGCTGCCACCACCTGGACAGAAAGGGTAAGACACACAGGCTTTAGATAATAAAGAAATGTACTGGGATTATAAGTAGCAGGCTAAAGTTAGTCTACGTCTACAATGTTTTTCAGAAACATCATACGACCTACAAGCTGGCTTGATCTTTTTTCAACTTCTCAGCTATAAATGTTTGACATGCTATGATATTATATGTTTAGAAATTAATAGTTAACACAATTTGGTGAAATCTTTTTTAAATACACAGCTTTGAAGTATTTTTATAAATAGGTATAGATCAAAGGAAACTGACCTGAACATCGACTATGGAGGTGAACTCTCCAGGGCGGTCCAGACTATAAAACCCGCCCTGCTCCATCAACTGACGCACAATCTCATTGGTTATCTGAGGGGGAGGTAAGAGAAAAGTATCTCATTGGTTATCTGAGCGGGAGGTAAGAGAAAAGTATCTCATTGGTTATCTGAGGGGGAGGTAAGAGAAAAGTATCTCATTGGTTATCTGAGGGGGAGGTAAGAGAAAAGTATCTCATTGGTTATCTGAGGAGGAGGGAAGAGAAGAGCAAGTATCTCATTGGTTATCTGAGGGGGAGGTAAGAGAAAAGTATCTCATTGGTTATCTGAGGGGGAGGCAAGAGAAAAGTATCTCATTGGGTATCTGAGGGGGAGGTAAGAGAAAAGTATCTCATTGGTTATCTGAGGGGGAGGTAAGAGAAAAGTATCTCATTGGTTATCTGAGGAGGAGGGAAGAGAAGAGCAAGTATCTCATTGGTTATCTGAGGGGGAGGTAAGAGAAAAGTATCTCATTGGTTATCTGAGGGGGAGGTAAGAGAAAAGTATCTCATTGGTTATCTGAGGAGGAGGGAAGAGAAGAGCAAGTATCTCATTGGTTATTTGGGGGGGCGAAGGGAAGAGCAAGAATCTCATTGGTTATTTGGGGGGGAGGTAAGAGCAAGTATCTCATTGGTTATTTGGGGGGAGGTAAGAGCAAGTATTTCATTGGTTATTTGGGGGGAGGTAAGAGCAAGTATCTCATTGGTTATTTGGGGGGGAGGTAAGAGCAAGTATCTCATTGGTTATTTGGGGGGAGGTAAGAGCAAGTATCTCATTGGTTATTGCTACACCGCCTGCCGGCTCTCTTCCTCCCCCCTCTCCTCCCCCATGGTCTCTCCCCCTCTTCTCTCTCCTCTCCCCTGGTCTCTCTCTCATTTCTCCTCCCTGGTTCCTCCCCCCTCTCCTCCCCATGGTCTCTCCCCCTCTTCCTCCCCCCTCTCCTCCCCCATGATTCCTCCCCCTCTCCTCCCCCCTCCTCCCCCATGGTCTCTCCCCCTCTTCCTCCCCCCTCTTCTCTCTCCTCTCCCCTGGTCTCTCTCTCATTTCTCCTCCCTGGTTCCTCCCCCTCTTCCTCCCCCCTCTTCCTCCCACCTGATCGCCCCACTCGTTGATAACAGGCATGTTGATGTCGTCGATGAAGACGGTCATCTTGCGTCCGGCCGGCGGGCCGTAGGTGAAGCCCATGCGTTTGTCCACGTAGCTCTCCACCGTGCGCTGGAACATGGAGGGCAGCGTGGCCGAGGAGAAGTTCACGCTCTTACTCAGGTGCACTTCCGGGTCAAACTTACAGGTGTAGCCCTGCACAGAGGAAACAGCAACACAATGACTTTATTAACATCCATGCTCGGCCCCTCCCTCCCTCCCTCCCTCCCCCCCTCCCGCCCTCCCCTCCCCCCCTCACCTTGATCACAACGGTCTTGGAGGTGCCTTGCTCTAACCCTAACCCACCCTCCCTCCCTCCCTCCCGCCCTCTCTCCTCCCCTCACCTTGATCATGACGGTCTTGGCAGTGCCCTGCTCTCCGATCAGTAGCACAGCTTTGCTCTGTTTCATGATGGTCTGCATCAGGAAGTCTGTCCTGACGTTGTCTACGTTGGGGACCAAGATCGACGAGTAGTCTGGGACCTCGTCCTTAGGATAGACGTACTCTGGCACCTAAACAAGACAGTCTTTAAGATGGACATACTCTGGGACCTAAACAAGACAGTCTTTAAGATGGACGTACTCTGGGACCTAAACAAGACAGTCTTTAAGATGGACATACTCTGGCACCTAAACAAGACAGTCTTTAAGATGGACGTACTCTGGCACCTAAACAAGACAGTCTTTAAGATGGACGTACTCTGGCACCTAAACAAGACAGTCTTTAAGATGGACGTACTCTGGCACCTAAACAAGACAGTCTTTAAGATGGACGTACTCTGGGACCTAAACAAGACAGTCTTTAAGATGGACGTACTCTGGGACCTAAACAAGACAGTCTTTAAGATGGACGTACTCTGGGACCTAAACAAGACAGTCTTTAAGATGGACGTACTCTGGGACCTAAACAAGACAGTCTTTAAGACGGACGTACTCTGGCACCTAAACAAGACAGTCTTTAAGACGGACGTACTCTGGCACCTAAACAAGACAGTCTTTAAGATGGACGTACTCTGGGACCT
>CM030186.1:1145234-1147734 GCA_017639675.1 Aplochiton taeniatus | reverse complement strand
GTCTTCCCTGTCAACACACACACACACACACACACACACACACACACACACACACACACACACACACACACACACACACACACACACACACACACACACACACACACATAAAGATCCCTTTAGCAACGATCAGCCCTAAAGACTGAGAAAAGAATCCTTTCGAACCACTTTATCTTACATCACTGTCAGTTTTACCTGTGACCAACACACAGCATCCACTATCAGCCCTAAAGACTGAAATCACCCCATCTATAGTAACAGCTTTATGTTCTATCATTGCTGAACAGACACAAGCTGAACGGTCAGGGCTATGACCTTTTATTGAATGTGACCTTTGTATGATAGGATCTTTGACATGCTGTGTGATTATAAACAAAGCCCTAAATCAAACTAGAAAAGCTAACAGGAGGAGCCCTAAATCAAACTAGAAATGCTAACAGGAGCCCTAAATCAAACTAGAAATGCTAACAGGAGGATCCCTAAATCAAACTAGAAATGCTAACAGGAGGAGCCCTAAATGAATCTAGAAAAGCAAACAGGAGGATCCCTAAATCAATCTAGAAATGCTAACAGGTGGAGCCCTAAATCAATCTAGAAATGCTAACAGGAGGAGCCCTAAATCAATCTAGAAAAGCAAACAGGAGGAGCCCTAACTCAACTTAGAAAAGCTAACAGGAGGAGCCCTAACTCAACTTAGAAAAGCAAACAGGAGGAGCCCTAAGTCAACTTAGAAAAGCAAACAGGAGGAGCCCTAAATCAACTTAGAAAAGCTAACAGGAGGAGCCCTAAATCAATCTAGAAATGCCAACAGGAGGAGCCCTAAATCAATCTAGAAAAGCAAACAGGAGGAGCCCTAAATCAACTTAGAAAAGCAAACAGGAGGAGCCCTAAATCAATCCAGAAAAGCAAACAGGAGGAGCCCTGACTCAACTTAGAAAAGCAAACAGGAGGAGCCCTAACTCAACTTAGAAAAGCAAACAGGAGGAGCCCTAAATCAATCTAGAAAAGCAAACAGGAGGAGCCCTAACTCAACTTAGAAAAGCAAACAGGAGGAGCCCTAAATCAATCTAGAAAAGCAAACAGGAGGAGCCCTAACTCAACTTAGAAAAGCAAACAGGAGGAGCCCTAAATCAATCTAGAAAAGCAAACAGGAGGAGCCCTAACTCAACTCAGAAAAGCAAACAGGAGCTAGTCTGGAGGTCAACGCTTGGTGTGATCGGTGTGGTGCCTGTGTCGTTCTGAGTCTCACCTGTTCCTGCTGGCCCAGCCGGGGCCCCGCCCATACTCATCCCCAGGGCCTGGGATAGGGTGATGTAACACCTGGAGGGACAACCCCGCCCCCAACAGGTGTTAGCAAGGTGCTGCCATGGTTATTACTGTCTACCTGTCTGTATCTCACCTGTCTGTCTACCTGTCAGTATCTCACCTGTCTGTATCTCACCTGTCAGTATGTCACCTGTCTGTGTCTCACCTGTCTGTTAGTGGGGTGATGACCAGCCTGTCTGTACAGCCCAGGTACTCGTTACAGTAGACAAACTCCACATCAGTGATCTGGATGACACAGCGGTCCGCCTCCTCCAGGAAGTAGAACCGAGACTGCTTCTGCCACTCAAAGTCTGACGTCGACCTGACGTTAAGACTCACCTGGCCATCACAGGTAGAACAAGGGGGGCTGTTTTAAAATGAATCATTTCACAAAGCAGTTTGACAAAGCTTTATTTCTGTCTATTGACTGAGACTTCTAATAACAGGAAACTCCTACTTTGATAAAGAATGAACAGAGCAATAACAGTTTTGATGTGGATAAATAGACTCGGATGGTTGATCAAAACATATTCTGTCTATTAACTTATTAATAAAAAATGTATTAAAGCAGGAATTTCTTACTTTTATAAAGGTATGGTAAGACAGACATAAAACACAGTAAAGATGAACCGAGTTGTTAGTCAATTAAAATGAGTTGTGGACAAAATGAATGGCTGAATAAAAGAATGAAAGCATGATTGAACATACTGAATAAGTCAACAAATGAATGAATAAGTGAACTAGTAAAGGACTCAGTGTGTCCTCACCAGGTCGTCAAAGATGTCTCCCTGGTGAACATGGATGGTGATGAGCGTCTCATGAATGAATGAAAAAGTCAACTAGTGAAGGACTCACCAGGTCGTCAAAGATGTCTTTCTGGTGAACATGGATGGTGATGAGCGTCTCATACTTGGTCCTCTCGTTCCTGCTCAGCTCTCTCGTTGTCATGTCAATCAGATCGTTCAGAATGTCCAGGAACTTCTGGTTGGTCGTCTGCATGACCTGGGGAACCAATCAGATAGGAGGAGAGGAGGGCTTAGGACTCTTCCTGAACCATAGCTCAGAGTGAATGCGTCCACTAGCTTGTGCTGATAAAGAGATTTAATGGTACGTTTAGGTTTGTTTGATTGAATATGTACGAATTAAATCCACCTAGTGTCTAATTATCTGCTGAGATATTGGACGGTCATGCTGA
>CM030186.1:1125234-1137734 GCA_017639675.1 Aplochiton taeniatus | reverse complement strand
CATAAAAACCACACACAAACACACACACACACATAAAAACCACACACACACACACACACACAGACACACACACAGAGACAGGGGTAACCTCTGGTCGTAGTCTGAGTAGAAGGTCTGGACAGTGGTTTGGAAAGCCTCCACTCCAGACAGCAGGTCACACTTCATAGTAGGTTGGATCTTTACCAGAGTGTTCTGGCTCTGCATCACCTGGACACACACACACACACACACACACAGACACACACACACACACACACACACACACACACACACACACAGGGTTAGGGTCAGGGGTCAGGGGTCAGGGTATATCTCTCTCACCAGAGCGTTGAGGTTGTTCCAGGAATAGGTCAGAGTTAGGGTTAGGGTCAGGGGTCAGGGGTCAGGGTATATCTCTCTCACCAGAGCGTTGAGGTTGTTCCAGGCGTAGGTCAGAGTTAGGGTTAGGGTCAGGGGTCAGGGGTCAGGGTATATCTCTCTCACCAGAGCGTTGAGGTTGTTCCAGGCGTAGGTCAGAGTTAGGGTTAGGGTCAGGGGTCAGGGGTCAGGGTATATCTCTCTCACCAGAGCGTTGAGGTTGTTCCAGGCGTAGGTCAGAGTTAGGGTTAGGGTCAGGGGTCAGGGGTCAGGGTATATCTCTCTCACCAGAGCGTTGAGGTTGTTCCAGGCGTAGGTCAGTCCATCCACCCGCTCTGTGTTGCCGTCGGTGAAGAGCAGGTCATGTCGGTTTAGCAGAGTGAAGGACTCCTCTACCGGGCCGATGGTGGAGGCAATACGGATCTCTGCCTCGCGCACCTGCAGCCACACCACTACATCAGTGACCCAGAATGACTCAAAGACAGCTATGTGATGAATAGCAGACGGTGGAGTCTGCCTCGCAGACCTGCAGCCACACAGGATAAATACATCAATTAAAGTGATCGTTTTGGGGAAATCAGATATGTTCCTACTTACCCCTAGTCCAACGAGACGATCAATATCATTCTTATGTTTGTGTGTCCAATTGTAGGAACATGATTTACAAAAAAGTTGTGCTATCATTCTAACACTAAACTATGGAATAACTTAGTAAAAGTTAATGAATGAAAATTAATGAATTCTTGAATCTAAATAATTAAAATGGTAAATTAATGAAAATAAATCGCAAAAAGCATCGATATAAAGACTGAATGAAAGCAAAGAAACTGTCAACGAATGGACGTGACCTCTGACCTCTCTCAGAGCCGCCATGGCCGCCCGCACGTCCTCCAGGTCCGTGATTGGCCGCTGCAGCCGCTTGGTCAGCCCGTCGACGAATAGGAAGACCTCCTCCATGTGGGCGGAGGCTCGGCGGTTGAGGGCGGCGCCGAAGGCTCTCTTCCAGCCCCGACACTCCTGGGTCAGAGAGAGTTTGAGCTGGTCGGTGTCCAACAGAACTGAGCCCACCACACAGGAGACAGGGAGCTCCTCAATCTGGGCCTCCAGCGCCTGAGAGAGGATGGAGAGAGAGGGAGGAGGAGAGAGATGGAGGAGGAGAGAGAGGGAGGAGGAGAGAGAGGATGGAGAGGGAGGGAGGAGGAGAGAGATGGAGGAGGAGAGAGAGGGAGGAGCAGAGAGAGGATGGAGAGGGAGGGAGGAGGAGAGAGATGGAGGAGGAGAGAGAGGGATGGAGGGAGGAGGAGAGAGGATGGAGAGGGAGGGAGGAGGAGAGAGATGGAGGAGGAGAGAGAGGGATGGAGGGAGGAGGAGAGAGGATGGAGAGGGAGGGAGGAGGAGAGAGATGGAGGAGGAGAGAGAGGGATGGAGGGAGCAGGAGAGGGATGGAGGGAGGAGGAGAGAGAGAGAGGGATGGAGAGGGATGAGAGAGGTCTTTCTGTTGTGATGGTTCAAATGGCTCGTTTAATTATTGGAGCAGATTGAGGGTGGGTGGAGCTAACACCTTCTATCTAGACAATCAAGTAATAATCTTTCATATAAAATTATTTAGTATTATTTAGATATTTGTAAATATATATATATATATATATATAATAAAATAGAAAATAACATAAAGTAACTAACAGAGTATGATGCGATCTGAGAGCTGAATTCTGGGAGTGATGGGTTGGTCTCCAGGAAGAGCTTCACCTGCTCCTCTGGATCCTAGAGAGCAACACACACACATAGACACATACACACACACCCGCACGCACACGCACACACACACACACACACACACACACACACACACACACACGTAGACACACACACGCACACAAACACGCATAGACACATACACACACACACGCGGGCACAAACACGCATAGACACATACACACACAAGATCAGGAAAAGGATCTAACACGGATCAAAGCGATCCATGAATCAACCAATCAGCATGCATTGTGTCCATCATCCGGCCAATCAGACCTGGTTCCAGAGGGTGGAGAAGTGTGAGAAGGCCAATAGCGTGTCGGCAGCCTGGGCCCGAAGAGACGACACCACGGAGCCCAGCTGCACCGTTGCCTTGGTAATGTCTTTGTGTTCTGCCAGCTGACGGTCCAGAGGCTTCAGAACCAGCTGCTTAGCAACCGGACCCTCATCGCCTGCCTCACGCACAGCAGCTTGCTCTATCTGGGGGGGAGGAGAGGAGAGGAGGGGAGAGGAGAGGAGAGGAGAGGAGAGGAGAGGAGAGGAGAGGAGAGGAGAGGAGAGGAGAGGAGAGGAGAGGAGAGGAGAGGAGAGGAGAGGAGAGGAGAGGAGAGGAGGGGAAGGGAGAGGAGTTTAATGTTCTGTATGGAAGTTTGTTGACATTACATTACATTACATCACATTACATTGCATTACATTACCTATGACCTGTGTCGGTTTGTTCTGTGCTGCCTTACAGAAGTTTGCTGTAAGTAAGTTGTTTGGCTAGTCTTGTCAGTACTGTAGCAAGGTGAAATGTAGTGTTTGTACCTGTAGCTGTTTGTGGTGTAGATAACAGTGTTTATACCTGTAGCTGTTTGTGGTAACAGTGTTTATACCTGTAGCTGTTTGTGGTAACAGTGTTTATACCTGTAGCTGTTTGTGGTAACAGTGTTTACACCTGTAGCTGTTTGTGGTAACATTGTTTACACCTGTAGCTGTTTGTGGTAACAGTGTTTACACCTGTAGCTGTTTGTGGTAACATTGTTTACACCTGTAGCTGTTTGTGGTAACAGTGTTTATACCTGTAGCTGTTTGTGGTAACAGTGTTTATACCTGTAGCTGTTTGTGGTAACAGTGTTTATACCTGTAGCTGTTTGTGGTAACAGTGTTTATACCTGTAGCTGTTTGTGGTGACAGTGTTTATACCTGTAGCTGTTTGTGGTAACAGTGTTTATACCTGTAGCTGTTTGTGGTAACAGTGTTTATACCTGTAGCTGTTTGTGGTAACAGTGTTTATACCTGTAGCTGTTTGTGGTAACAGTGTTTATACCTGTAGCTGTTTGTGGTAACAGTGTTTATATCTGTAGCTGTTTGTGGTAACAGTGTTTACACCTGTAGCTGTTTGTGGTAACAGTGTTTATACCTGTAGCTGTTTGTGGTAACAGTGTTTATACCTGTAGCTGTTTGTGGTAACAGTGTTTATACCTGTAGCTGTTTGTGGTGACAGTGTTTATACCTGTAGCTGTTTGTGGTGACAGTGTTTATACCTGTAGCTGTTTGTGGTGACAGTGTTTACACCTGTAGCTGTTTGTGGTGTTTATACCTGTAGCTGTTTGTGGTACCAGTGTTTATACCTGTAGCTGTTTGTGGTGACAGTGTTTATACCTGTAGCTGTTTGTGGTAACAGTGTTTATACCTGTAGCTGTTTGTGGTAACAGTGTTTATACCTGTAGCTGTTTGTGGTAACAGTGTTTATACCTGTAGCTGTTTGTGGTGTTTATACCTGTAGCTGTTTGTGGTGACAGTCTTTATACCTGTAGCTGTTTGTGGTGACAGTGTTTACACCTGTAGCTGTTTGTGGTGTTTATACCTGTAGCTGTTTGTGGTAACAGTGTTTATACCTGTAGCTGTTTGTGGTAACAGTGTTTACACCTGTAGCTGTTTGTGGTGACAGTGTTTATACCTGTAGCTGTTTGTGGTAACAGTGTTTATACCTGTAGCTGTTTGTGGTGACAGTGTTTATACCTGTAGCTGTTTGTGGTAACAGTGTTTATACCTGTAGCTGTTTGTGGTAACAGTGTTTATACCTGTATCTGTTTGTGGTAACAGTGTTTATACCTGTAGCTGTTTGTGGTAACAGTGTTTATACCTGTAGCTGTTTGTGGTAACAGTGTTTATACCTGTATCTGTTTGTGGTGTTTATACCTGTAGCTGTTTGTGGTGTAGATGGGAGAAGGTCCACAGTGGAATGTCTTTAGCCATGGTCAGAATGACATTCACTACCTTGTTGACAGTACTCTGAAACGAACACAGGACACACACATTTAATGAGCGTACACTGAAACGAACACAGGACACACACATTTAATAACACATGGTGGTTACCTGGGCAACAGCCACTTGATTAAAGTACTAGATGAAAAGTACTGATGAATGAGTGATCACAGATTGACTGGGAGTGAATGGATGAGTAATCAAATAAATAAACGAAAAAAAGGAGAACAATGAATCTAGGCTCTAAATGAATGGATGAATGGATGGGTGGATGAATGAATAACCCATGGCTGTCTGATCTCAGGGGCAGGGGGGGAGAGATGGCCTGCTTCCTGAATGAACATGGGGTGACCTTTTCCCCGGATGTTATCCCAATGAATGAATGAATGGGTGGATGGATGAATGGGTGAATGTGTGAATGAATGAACGATTGAATGTGTGCATGAATGAATGATTGAATGTGGGAATGAATGAATGTGTGAATGAATGAATGACCAGGGGGTCACCTGGATGTCCTCCAGGCTGGGTCTGAGGACTATGTTTGGGATCGCCAGCTGGATGGAAGCCCTGAACAGGGGGACCTGGCTCTGGCCTCCGAACGAGGAGGAGGAGGAGAAGGAGGAGGAGGAGGAGGAGGAGGAGGAGGAGGAGGAGGGCTGGTATGCGGAGCTCGTTACGTGAAGCCTTCGTCTCAGGGCGTCCAGAGAAGACTTGGTGGCTGGGGGGGGTCAAAGGTCAAATGTTAAGGCTTCACTAAGCAAATGGAAAAGTCCCCGTCAAATCATGTCAAATATATTGTAATATTTGTAATAAGAGAAATACAATTATACAATTACTGAGAGGTAACGACCGAGAACATATGTGGAACTCTGGGTAGCAGGTCAAAGGTCAAAGGTCGGGCCGAACACCTCCCTTCAAAGATCAGGAGTATGTCATTAAGAGCTAAATATAATTTATTTGAGTGTTTTTGAATAATGTATTTATGAATGCATGTTAGAACTGCAGCATGGGAGTTCTTAATCTTTAAAGATGACAGATTGATCATGACAGATTGAATACAGAATGTTCCTATCCTTGAACATGATGAATGAACATACAGTGGTTGACGTTGGGAAACGTTTCCTCTTAAAGCACAGAGGGTGACTGGTGTGGCTTCACTTAGCAAGATTTTAGAGGAACACTCTGGTTCATATCAATGCCTGGTCTTGTTCCATGTTCTCCGTTGACCTTTGCTCTCTCACCTTTGACCTTTGCTCTCTCACCTTTAACCAGGGCCTCGGTGTTCCTCATACAGAGCTGAGCCATCAGGTTATAGAAGCGGCAGGGCAGGCAGGTCAGACAGCGGGTCTTCTGTTTAGAGTCTGGGTGTAGGCATGGGTAGGATCCCTGAACAAGAGGAGAGGAGGATGAGAGGAGAGGAGAGGAGAGGAGAGGAGAGGAGAGGAGAGGAGAGGAGAGGAGAGGAGAGGAGAGGCGAGGAGAGGAGAGGAGAGGGGGAGGGGAGGAGAGGAGAGGAGAGGAGAGGAGAGGAGAGGAGAGGAGAGGAGAGGAGAGGAGGAGGAGAGGAGAGGAGAGGAGGAGGAGAGGAGAGGAGAGGGGGAGGAGAGGAGAGGAGAGGAGAGGAGAGGAGAGGCCCACCTCTAAGTTCACGGTCTCCTCTGGGGTCATCTTCCTCATCAGTTCCCTCATTAACTCATACATTGACCTCTCGACCTGCTGGCTCTGACTGCACACACACACACACACACACACACACACACACACACACACACACACACACACACACACACACACACAATCTAATTTCAAATGATTTCTCAGTGTTTCTGATACCAATATTTTGTTTTTAACAAGGGGGTCTAAAGACACAGGGAGAGAGAGGTGTGTCACCTGCTCAGAACCAGGAGGCTAAGGGTCAGAGGTCACCTGCTCAGAACCAGGAGGCTAAGGGTCAGAGGTCACCTGCTCAGTGTGCCGCCCACCACAGCGATGGAGCTCTCTGATTTGCTGAGGAAGTCGTGCGGTGTCAAAGGCATCTCTTCGGGCAGCTCAAGCAAGGCAGAGGTCGACATGTCCTGAAGGACCCGCTCAATACGACACTCCAGCGTATCCGTGGCAACCTTGGCCACCTGCTCCAGCTGCCTCAGTGAAGCGTACCCATCCTCTATGACTGAGAGACAGAGAGACAGGACTTAGATCTGGACACAACTCTGTCTGTCTGTCTCAATCACTCCCTCCCATCCTCTATGACTGAGAGACAGAGAGACAGGACTTAGTTCTGGACACAACCAGAGAGCTGACATCTGTCTGTCTGTCTCAATCACTCCCTCCCTCCCATCCTCTATGACTGAGAAACAGAGAGACAGGACTTAGTTCTGGACACAACCAGAGAGCTGACATCTGTCTGTCTGTCTCTCTCTCTCCCTCCCATCCTCTATGACTGAGAGACAGAGAGACAGGACTTAGTTCTGGACACAACCAGAGAGCTGACATCTGTCTGTCTGTCTCAATCACTCCCTCTCTCTCTCTCTCCCTCCCATCCTCTATGACTGAGAAACAGAGAGACAGGACTTAGATCTGGACACAACCAGAGAGCTGACATCTGTCTGTCTGTCTCAATCACTCCCTCTCTCTCTCTCTCTCTCCCTCCCATCCTCTATGACTGAGAAACAGAGAGACAGGACTTAGATCTGGACACAACCAGAGAGCTGACATCTGTCTGTCTGTCTCAATCACTCCCTCTCTCTCTCTCTCCCTCCCATCCTCTATGACTGAGAAACAGAGAGACAGGACTTAGATCTGGACACAACCAGAGAGCTGACATCTGTCTGTCTGTCTCAATCACTCCCTCCCTCTCTCTCTCCCTCCCATCCTCTATGACTGAGAGACAGAGAGACAGGACTTAGATCTGGACACAACCAGCGAGCTGACATCTGTCTGTCTGTCTCAATCACTCCCTCTCTCTCTCTCTCTCTCCCACCCTCTATGACTGAGAGACAGAGAGACAGGACTTAGTTCTGGACACAACCAGAGAGCTGACATCTGTCTGTCTGTCTCAATCACTCCCTCCCTCCCTCTCTCTCTCCCTCCCATCCTCTATGACTGAGAGACAGAGAGACAGGACTTAGATCTGGACACAACCAGAGAGCTAACATCTGTCTGTCTGTCTCAATCACTCCCTCCCTCTCTCTCTCTCTCTCTCCCTCCCATCCTCTATGACTGAGAGACAGAGAGACAGGACTTAGTTCTGGACACAACCAGAGAGCTGACATCTGTCTGTCTGTCTCACTCCCACCCTCCCTCTCTCTCTCCCTCCCATCCTCTATGACTGAGAGACAGAGAGACAGGACTTAGATCTGGACACAACCAGAGAGCTGACATCTGTCTGTCTGTCTCACTCCCACCCTCCCTCTCTCTCTCCCTCCCATCCTCTATGACTGAGAGACAGAGAGACAGGACTTAGTTCTGGACACAACCAGAGAGCTGACATCTGTCTGTCTGTCTCAATCACTCCCTCCCTCCCATCCTCTATGACTGAGAGACAGAGAGACAGGACTTAGATCTGGACACAACCAGAGAGCTGACATCTGTCTGTCTGTCTCAATCACTCCCTCCCTCTCTCTCTCCCTCCCATCCTCTATGACTGAGAGACAGAGAGACAGGACTTAGATCTGGACACAACCAGAGAGCTGACATCTGTCTGTCTGTCTCAATCACTCCCTCCCTCCCATCCTCTATGACTGAGAGACAGAGAGACAGGACTTAGATCTGGACACAACCAGAGAGCTGACATCTGTCTGTCTGTCTCAATCACTCCCTCCCTCTCTCTCTCCCCCCCATCCTCTATGACTGAGAGACAGAGAGACAGGACTTAGTTCTGGACACAACCAGAGAGCTGACATCTGTCTGTCTGTCTCAATCACTCCCTCCCTCCCTCTCTCTCTCCCATCCTCTATGACTGAGAAACAGAGAGACAGGACTTAGATCTGGACACAACCAGAGAGCTGACATCTGTCTGTCTGTCTCAATCACTCCCTCCCTCCCTCTCTCTCTCCCTCTCTCTCTCTCTCTCTCTCTCTCTCTCTCTCTCTCTCTCTCTCTCTCTCTCTCTCTCCCTCCCTCTCTCTCTCTCTCTCTCTCCCACCCTCCCTCTCTCTCTCCCTCCCTCCCTCTCTCTCTCTCTCCCTCCCTCTCTCTCTCCCTCCCTCCCTCTCTCTCTCCCTCCCTCCCTCCCTCCCGCCCTCCTTCCCTCTCTTACATCTGTCTATGGTGAGGGAGGTCCAGGAGAGTGCGGTGAGTCCAGGGGAGAGGGCCTTCTCCATGCGGTCGGTGAAAGGTTCCATGAGGGGCAGCAGGAGAGGGGAGATCCTGGAGACTGCAGCGCCGTAGTCCTGGAGGAGGTCTGACAGGCTGGAGGAGGAGAGAGAGGAGGTGAGGAGGTACTGTTAGGGTGAGGAGTAGTCCTGGAGGAGGAGAGAGAGGAGGTGAGGAGGTACTGTTAGGGTGAGGAGTAGTCCTGGAGGAGGAGAGAGAGGAGGTACTGTTAGGGTGAGGAGTAGTCCTGGAGGAGGAGAGAGAGGAGGTGAGGAGGTACTGTTAGGGTGAGGAGTAGTCCTGGAGGAGGAGAGAGAGGAGGTGAGGAGGTACTGTCCTCTCTCATTGGTCAGGTGACAGGCAAGGTTAGTTGACGATTCAAAACTGACCCCACCTTTATTCAAAACCAAACTGAAATAAACTTCAAAAATCAGTAAGGGTATATCTAATCAAACCTAAGCCCAGCCCAGCCCAGCCCAGCCCAGCCCAGCCCAACCCAGCCCAGCGTAGTCCAGCCCAGCCCAGCCCAGCCCAGCGTAGTCCAGCCCAGCCCAGCCCAGCCCAGCGTAGTCCAGCCACCTACTGGTTGTGTTGGGTCTTGAGCTGGGCCTCGCGGGCACACATGTTGAGGATGGCCCTGGGCACGGCCACGCCCAGCTTGTTCATACAGCGAGCCTCGTGGAACACCTCCAGAACCATGGGGTCAAGGTTCAACAGCACCTCCTGGTGGACAGGAGAGGGAAAGGCACAGTGCTGTTAGGTTATGTATCATCTATAACCTATAAATAGGAGGACAAATAAATCAAATAAATATTTATGTCATAGAAGGAAGTTAGTGATGGACCCTCTGGAGTCTAGATCAGGGGTTTGAGTCAGTCTCAACATGGCTAAATGTTAAAAGGCTAATTAGCTTGGAGGTGTACAGCTGTACAGGTTTCAGGGTGTATTGGGAGGGGGGGTGAGGTGTTTTACCTTGGAGACAGGGTGTATTGGGAGGGGGTGAGGTGCGGTACCTTGGAGAAAGGGTGTATTGGGAGGGGGTGAGGTGCGTTACCTTGGAGACAGGGTGTATTGGGAGGGGGTGAGGTGCGTTACCTTGGAGACAGGGTGTATTGGGAGGGGGTGAGGTGTGTTACCTTGGAGACAGGGTGTATTGGGAGGGGGTGAGGTGCGGTACCTTGGAGACAGGGTGTATTGGGAGGGGGTGAGGTGCGTTACCTTGGAGACAGGGTGTATTGGGAGGGGGTGAGGTGCGGTACCTTGGAGACAGGGTGTATTGGGAGGGGGTGAGGTGCGTCACCTTGGTTTCGGGGTGGCGGACCAGCAGCGAGGCGTTGAGGCCGACCCGACCCATCTCCACGGCGCGGCTCCACCCACGATGGTACAGCAGCTCATACTCCAACAGAACCGTCGCCATCTTGTTGTAGCTACGGATCAACTTCCTCATGTCCGGACTCTGGACAGACAGACAGACAGACAGACAGACAGACAGACAGACAGACAGACAGACAGACAGACAGACAGACAGACAGACAGACAGACAGACAGACAGACAGACAGACCTGTTAATATAAATGATGGTACACATAAATACCAACATATGGTTTGACCCTAACCCAGACAGACAGGTAGATAGGTAGACAGCCAGGCAGGTAGACAGCCAGACAGCCAGACAGACAGACAGACAGACAGACAGACAGACAGACCGACAGACAGACAGACCGACAGACAGACAGACAGACAGACAGACAGACAGACAGACAGACAGACAGACAGACAGACAGACAGACATGGATATCTAAATATAAGCAAAGTGAAAACATGAGACATGGCTCCAAGCCAGAGGAAGACCTTGAGGAGGTCCAGTTTGTGTTTCAGGATGGACATGGGGGCTTCAATCTTCCTGAAGAGCTGTCGAGACCACATTATCCTTCCAGCAACCTGACAGACACAACATTTGGCACGTGGAAATAAAATCAAAGTGGTCAAATAAATATATGACATATAGCAAGAGGTTGATGAAGTCAAGGACTTATGGACTTTTGATAACACAACCTAACACAGTTAGAGTCTGTCAGGGATGGCCTTTGTTGGTGGCTCTGACGTAAAACAAAATGCCTTCTATTCTGACCAATGAACTTTGACCCTGACCGGAGGCATGTTCCTGGGCAGAGGAGGGCTCTCTCTCTGGCGCTGGTAGGTTCTCCGGACCATCTCCAGATCTCTGCTGTAGCGCTGGAGGACGGAGGCGTACTTCTCCGTCAGGTCCAGCTGTGGACCCACGCCGCTCTGGAATCTGGAGAGGAGCTCCAGTATACGCTCTGTCTACAGGTCCCAGGTCAAAGGTCAGGCGTCAACATCAGCAGTTACAAAATAGGAAAGTGAGACATGCTGTGAGATGTGAAAGTGGTAATATTATATTATGAAATACAAACAGACAGTTGGTCCATAATATTAAGGAGAAGTTTGTTTAAAAAAACGATAGACTCTTCAATGAAGGTGGAGACAGTTAAATTAAGGTAGTAACAGCTTTATGATTAAAATAAAGATGATCTGCCCCAATATATACATGGATTATCTTTCATTTGAACAAAGAAAATGGTTATGCTAAAGGAACTAATATGACTTCTATAAATACAGTATACCTTATGAAACAGCGCTTGGATATTACTTAGTATATAACTTCTATACACAGTAAATATACATATATGCTATGAAAGAGCAGTTGGATATTACAATATATTACTTCTATACACAGTAAATATTAATTTATGCTATGACAGAGCGGTTGTAGAAATAAAGGCACAGTTTGTGTAACTCACAGAGAGAGACTGCTGGAAGCTGAAGTCTAGCAGGGCCTGGAGAGACTGGAACAGAGCCTGGATCTGAAGCTTGAACTCTGCATAGTCACTGTCAAACTGGAGCGGAGGGATGGCACGTTATGGCAACTTACCATATACCACATATGTTATGGTATGTTATGATATGTTATGATATGCTATGATGTGTTATGGCAACTTCAGGTTGAAGGTCAAGAGACCACAACATCCTGATCCAAATCTGTAATCTGCTGTATTGTGTTATGGTTTATGACATGTTATGATAAGTTATATTGTGTTGTAGTTTATGTTATGTTATGATATGTTGTATTGTGTTATAGTTTATGTTATGTTATGGTGTGTTGTAGTGTGTTATAGTTTATATTATGTTATGATATGTTGTATTGTGTAATGGTTTATGATATGTTATGATATGTTGTATTGTGTTATGGTTTATGATATATTATGATATGTTGTATTGTGTTATGGTTTATGATATGTTATGATATGTTATATTGTTTTATTGTATACATTGTTTGTATATATACTCATATAAAATGTTTTTGTCTTTATCTTTCATTATAGTGGCCATGTTTTATGTTGATAAAGGCTGAGGTTGTCGTCGTTAAATCCGTTTGAGCCGGTTGGTACCTCCAGCTTGCGGTGGTCCAGAACGTCGTAGGTTTTGGACTTGGTGCTGGCGACGATGTTCTGGTAGCGGACGGAGATCATCTCCATTCCTTCCACCTTCACCAGCAGCAGAGAGGACAGGTCCTCCAAGATGGATGCCATCTCAGAGATCTTCTCCAGGCGCTTGCAGAAAGTGTCAAACTTCCCAAAAATGTAGTTCTCACTGTAAACAACACCAACGCTGATTTGTCATACTATATGAAATGGTTATTATTATTTTCAGTAAGGTTTGTCAATGTTTGTTCTGTGTGTGTGTGCGTGTGTGTGTGTGTGTGTGTGTGTGTGTGTGTGTGTGTGTGTGTGTGTGTGTGT
>CM030186.1:1100234-1122734 GCA_017639675.1 Aplochiton taeniatus | reverse complement strand
TTTACAATAGAAACACACAGCGTCACTAGAGCTTCATTTACAATAGAAACACACAGCATCACTAGAGCTTCATTTACAATAGAAACACACAGCATCACTAGCTTCATTTACAATAGAAACACACAGCATCACTAGAGCTTCATTTACAATAGAAACACAGCATCACTAGAGCTTCATTTACAATAGAAACACACAGCATCACTAGAGCTTCATTTACAATAGAAACACAGCATCACTAGAGCTTCATTTACAATAGAAACACACAGCATCACTAGAGCTTCATTTACAATAGAAACACAGCATCACTAGAGCTTTAATCTCGACTGCACGCCCATGCTGAGGTTGTCAGTACTTTTTTCATCATATATTTTTGTTTCATTTATGACACGATTTCAAGTTTAGTCAGAAGGTGATGTCACTTAAATAAAACCATATTGCTATCAAACTGTGTCATTAGGCAACCTCAAATAAATCAAACGTGATATTATAGTTGATAAGTCAAATGAACCACACTAACGTGATAATAATGAGCTCATTAATTAATGAGTTAATCCGTTAATAATAGTTTGTACAGACCAGTTCTCTCCATGTTCTTAGAATGCGAGACTTGGCCACCTGAAGAACTCCTAGCACCTTCTTCACCTGGGGTCTCCTTATCTCATCCATCAGACTGGAGGACACACACACACACACACACACACACACACACACACATAAACACACACAGCATCAGACTGGAGGACACACACACACACAACATCAGACTGGAGGACACACACACACAACTTCAGACTGGAGGACACACACACACAACATCAAACTGGAGGACACACACACACACACACACACACACACACACACACACACACACACACACACACACAACATCAGACTGGAGGAGACACAACAACATGAGGCTCTTCCAGCTCTACCTGTGTGTGTGTGTGTGTGTGTGTGTGTGTGTGTGTGTGTACCTGTTGAAGGTGGTCATGCGTCTCTTCCAGTGCTCCAGCTCAGCAGCAGGTCCTATGTCATCTGCTTCCTTCCTCATCTGTTCGCTCTCTGTCAGCACCTGCTTGATCTGATTGGTCCACACCAAAGCTAGGCCCTCCAAACCCTCCACCAGCTCGCTGTTATTGGCTGAGAGAGAGGAGGGGAAATCAACGGCTCATTGTTATTGGCTGAGAAAAATTAGGGGAAATCTGCCAACCTGATCAAGCTGTATCCTATCCATGGCGGTACAGTCTATTACCTGTAGTTATGTATTTATCAAGCTGTATCCTATCCATGGCGGTACAGTCTAATACCTGTAGTTATCAAGCTGTGTCCTATGCATGGCGGTACAGTCTATTACCTGTAGTTATCAAGCTGTGTCCTATGCATGGCGATACAGTCTATTACCTGTAGTTATGTAGTTATCAAGCTGTATCCTATGCATGGCGGTACAGTCTATTACCTGTAGTTATCAAGCTGTATCATTTGCATGGCGGTACAGTCTATTACCTGTAGTTATCAAGCTGTATCATTTGCATGGCGGTACAGTCTATTACCTGTAGTTATCAAGCTGTGTCCTATGCATGGCGATACAGTCTATTACCTGTAGTTATGTAGTTATCAAGCTGTATCCTATGCATGGCGGTACAGTCTATTACCTGTAGTTATCAAGCTGTATCCTATGCATGGCGGTACAGTCTATTACCTGTAGTTATCAAGCTGTATCCTATGCATGGCGGTACAGTCTATTACCTGTAATTATCAAGCTGTATCATTTGCATGGCGGTACATTCTATTACCTGTAGTTATCAAGCTGTATCATTTGCATGGCGGTACAGTCTATTACCTGTAGTTATCAAGCTGTGTCCTATGCATGGCGATACAGTCTATTACCTGTAGTTATGTAGTTATCAAGCTCTATCCTATGCATGGCGGTACAGTCTATTACCTGTAGTTATCAAGCTGTATCCTATGCATGGCGGTACAGTCTATTACCTGTAGTTATCAAGCTGTATCCTATGCATGGCGGTACAGTCTATTACCTGTAGTTATCAAGCTGTATCATTTGCATGGCGGTACAGTCTATTACCTGTAGTTATCAAGCTGTATCCTATGCATGGCGGTACAGTCTATTACCTGTAGTTATCAAGCTGTATCATTTGCATGGCGGTACAGTCTATTACCTGCAGTGATGTAGTCAGCTGGGCTGTGAAGGCTGCTCAGACTGAGTCTGGTATCGGAGACGGTCTTCAGCTGGAACTTGGCCTCCATGTTGGTTCTGGCTGAGGACAGGCTGCTGATGAACTTGTCAATGGAATCCAGAAAGTCCTGCGTCTGAGGGCAGACCAGCCCCTCCTGGAGAGAGCCCCAGTTCTGTCACACACACACACACACACACACACACACACACACACACACACACACACACACACACACACACACACACGGGGGGGGTTTAGGTCTAAGTGAGGTTTGTAGTCCTACCTCCTGACTCCACTGTGAGGTTTGTAGTCCTACCTCCTGACTCCACTGTGAGGTTTGTAGTCCTACCTCCTGACTCCACTGTGAGGTTTGTAGTCCTACCTCTTGACTCTACAGTGAGGTTTGTAGTACTACCACCTGACTACAGTGAGGTTTATGGTCTTACCTCCTGACTCTCAGTGAGGTTTATGGTCCTACCTCCTGACTTCACTGTGAGGTTTAGGGTCCTACCTCCTGACTCCACTGTGAGGTTTGTAGTCCTACCTCCTGATTCCACTGTGAGGTTTGTAGTCCTACCTCCTGACTCCTTAGAGCCGGTAGCATGATCTGAGACAGCAGCTTCTCCAGGCTGTGTAACAGAGTGTCTTCAGAACAGTCCAGCATGCCAAAGTTCACCTCCTAATTAAAAACAAAACAGTCTCCTCAATACAGACTCAGCTAACCTGTCCGTGCCATAACTTAAACGCTAGTACACTTTACAGCTGTGTAGTCAAATAAGACTTGGTCTGAGTAACAATGTGGGGATCCGTTCATGCTGACTGACCTGGGACACGTTAGCTGTGGTTATAGCCTTGTCTGTGGTCCTCAGGAAGAACAGGCACTTCTCCAATAATGGCTGAGGAGAGTTGCGTGTGTGTGTGTGTGTGTGTGAGGGGGGGGGGGGATTAAGAGAGAGAAAGAGAAGGAGAGGGTGAGAGAGAGAATAACAAAGAGAGAGAGTGGTAGAGAGAGAGTTAGTGAGTGAGAGACAGGGAAAGAGAGAGAGAGAGAGAGAGAGAGAGAGAGAGAGAGAGAGAGAGAGAGAGAGAGAGAGAGAGAGAGAGAGAGAGAGAGAGAAAGAGTGAGAGAGAGAGTGGTAGAGAGAGAGAGAGAGAGAGAGAGAGAGAGAGAGAGAGAGAGAGAGAGAGAGAGAGATTTATAGGGAGGAAAAGTTGGCTAATGTTAATCTAAACAGAGATGATAGAACAGGCAGAAAACAGTGACTTACAAATACATGATATCTGGCATGAAAGTAGATTGAGTTTTTAACTTATGGTATATTTGAAAATGTTCTATCCATTTTAAATGCCTTGGTCACATAATTCTTTCCTAATGAAACCATAGTTAGTTCATTAGTTTGTTGTTCCGTAACTACGGAAACGTCCTGCATCTCCAATAGCGAGGTAGACAAATTGCTCGCTTGGGCTAATTTACATACAATAGCCTCTAATATGCCTAGCAACAAACCAGTCATTAGGGCGTTGATGAATGTAACCTAAGCTGTATTTGAGCTAGGGCGTGCGTAGCTTTGGCCTAGCGGGTGGGACTGCTACCTGGTGATCATAAGGTCATGAGTTCAAACATCACCACCAGTGTGACGTGAGCAAGGCACTCAACCCTGAGTTGCTCCAGGGGGCCTGTCCCTGTAATCTCATTGGAAGTCGCTTTGGATAAAAGTGTCATTTAAATGACGAAAGACTAAAACTAGGTGGGTTTTGAGTGCAGAGAAACACAAAGACTACCTGTGAAGAAATTGTAAACATACTGTATGTTATGGATGTGAGATGTAGACAGGTAAAAGACCAGTGGGCGATTCTCAACCTGGGTTTAGCCCTGGCCAGGTGTATGGTTAAGATGGTGGTTAACCTAGGTTTAGGTGTATGGTTAAGATGGTGGTTCTGAACCTATGTTAGGTTACATAGCTCCGAATATGGTCGGGTTAGCTCCTAATATGGTCAAGTGAGCTCCTAATATGGTCGGGTTAGCTCCTAATATGGTCGGGTTAGCCCCTAATATGGTCGGGTTAGCTCCTAATATGGTCGGGTTAGCTCCTAATATGGTCGGGTTAGCCCCTAATATGGTCGGGTTAGCTCCTAATATGGTCGGGTTAGCCCCTAATATGGTCGGGTTAGCTCCTAATATGGTCGGGTTAGCCCCTAATATGGTCGGGTTAGCTCCTGATATGGTCGGGTTAGCTCCTAATATGGTCGGGTTAGCTCCTAATATGGTCGGGTTAGCCCCTAATATGGTTGGGTTAGCTCCTAATATGGTCGGGTTAGCCCCTAATATGGTCGGGTTAGCCCCTAATATGGTCGGGTTAGCTCCTAATATGGTCGGGTTAGCCCCTAATATGGTCAGGTTAGCCCCTAATATGGTCGGGTTAGCCCCTAATATGGTCGGGTTAGCTCCTAATATGGTCGGGTTAGCCCCTAATATGGTCAGGTTAGCCCCTAATATGGTCGGGTTAGCCCCTAATATGGTCAGGTTAGCCCCTAATATGGTCAGGTTAGCCCCTAATATGGTCAGGTTAGCCCCTAATATGGTCGAGACAGGGGCTTGTTTGGCAGACCTCGGATGTTGCCGTGGTGATGAAGAGTTTCTTGGGTCCAGAAGTGGAGCTCACCGAGTCGACGAAGGAGGACTGGTTAGGAGGAGGAAGAGGAGGAGGAGGAGGAGGAGGAAGAGGAGGAGGAGGAGGAGGAGGGGGAGGAGGAGGAGGAGGAGGAAGAGGAGGAGGAGGAAGAGGAGGAGGAGGGGGAGAGAGAGGACAGAGAGAGGACAGGAGGATGAGGAGGAGGGGGAGAGGGAGGGAGGGCAGAGAGAGCAGGAGGAAGAGGAGGAGGAGGAGGAGGAGGAGGGGGAGGAGGAGGGGGAGGAGGGGGAGAGGGAGGGGGGACAGAGAGAGCAGGGAGGAGGGGGAGATAGAGATATGGGGTAGAGTAAACAGTAGAGAAAGGTGTTAGAGATATTTAATATCAACGCAGAGTGAACAGTAGAGAAAGGTGTTAGAGATATTTAATATCAATGCAGAGTAAACAGTAGAGAAAGGTGATAGAGATATTTAATATCAATGCAGAGTAAACAGTAGAGAAAGGTGTTAGAGATATTTCATATCAATGCAGAGTGAACAGTAGAGAAAGGTGTTAGAGATATTTAATATCAATGCAGAGTAAACAGTAGAGAAAGGTGTTAGATATATTTAATATCAATGCAGAGTAAACAGTAGAGAAAGGTGTTAGAGATATTTAATATCAATGCAGAGTGAACAGTAGAGAAAGGTGTTAGAGATATTTAATATCAACACAGAGTGAACAGTAGAGAAAAGTGTTAGAGATATTTAATATCAATGCAGAGTAAACAGTAGAGAAAGGTGTTAGAGATATTTAATATCAATGCAGAGTAAACAGTAGAGAAAGGTGTTAGAGATATTTAATATCAATGCAGAGTAAACAGTAGAGAAAAGTGTTAGAGATATTTAATATCAACGCAGAGTGAACAGTAGAGAAAGGTGTTAGAGATATTTAATATCAACGCAGAGTAAACAGTAGAGAAATGTGTTAGAGATATTTAATATCAATGCAGAGTAAACAGTAGAGAAAGGTGTTAGAGATATTTAATATCAATGCAGGGTGAACAGTAGAGAAAGGTGTTAGAGATATTTAACAGTAATTAAACAGTAGTGAACAGTAAAGGTGAGTTATTTTACCACTGGAACATCTTGATAGAAGAATATCAGGCGCTTGGACCCATTCGCTGCAAAGAAGTCTTCAATCAGGATAAACTAGAAGTAGAAGCACAAGCATCAGTGTCTGAAAGTTGTAATAAAGAATGTTTTTAATAAGTGTTAAATCCTAAAGTTGTAATAAAGAACATTTTTAATAAGTGTTAAATCCTAAAGTTGTAATAAAGAACGTTTTTAATAAATGTCAGTTGTCAATGTCACTTATTTTTAAATGTGTAGTCTTCACTAAATTGTGTTGATTGAATTTGTTGTGTTTGCACCTTGTCGTCAGAGATGAGGGCTTCCTCCACCTCGGTTTCCCCCAGGGTCCCGGCGTCCGCCAGTTTAGAGATCAGGTATTTGTGCCGGGCGTCCAGAGTGGCTCGTCGCTCATCCTTTACCGCTCGCGCCTGCTTCGCCATCTCTCTCCTCGCCTCATTGGACAGCACCACTGTCCGTTTACCTGGTACCTTGAAGGGGGCGGGGTTAATGAGTGGGTTGAGAGAGGGAAAAGAGAAAGAACAATTTTCCTGTTTAAAAAAACACAAAACTAATAAGACAACTATAACAAAATAATTACATTGGGAGGAAATACATAGACGTGGAGAAATCAAAGAATGACAAATGTCATCAAATGAAAAGATGAGAAGACACAACGTCATAGTTTATTTGAAAAACAGAATAAACGTTCACTTTCATCACTCACTGAGGGGCTGGCAGCGGACGAAGGAAGAGCCGCCGATGCAGTGTGATTGGTGGCCTTGGCGCTGTGTCGGCCTATCCGGCGGTGTCCTCCGCCCACCACCTCTGTGGATTGGAGGAGATTTGATGATTGGCAGTGTCTGTGCCCAACCCATGCAGCAATGTAGCATGACGTCAAAACAGTACAGCCTATTTTAAAAAGAGTATTTTATTTGAAGGTGTCCAGTCTTAGGAGAGATTCTTTGGCCCACATCCTTTAATGAGAGTGGGATGCACTGATGTCCTGTAGAATTATAAATTATAAGAACACCATCATAGACTGAAAATGATAAATTAGGTCCTGTCCTAAGTGTGTTAAAATAAAATGTAATTCATCACAGTAAATTTGGGTTGTATACGTAACTGGTCTCAACAGTACCTTTCTGTTCTGATTTGGCGGTTGGGTTAAACAGTACCTTTGTGGTTGTAACTGTTCTGATTTGGCGGTTGGGTTAAACAGCACCTTTGTGGTTGTAACTGTTCTGATGTAGCGGTTGGTTTTAAACAGCACCTTTGTGGTTGTAACTGTTCTGATTTGGCGGTTGGTTTTAAACAGCACCTTTGTGGTTGTAACTGTTCTGATTTGGCGGTTGGGTTAAACAACACCTTTGTGGTTGTAACTGTTCTGATTTGGCGGTTGGGTTAAACAGCACCTTTGTGGTTGTAACTGTTCTGATTTGGCGGTTGGGTTAAACAGCACCTTTGTGGTTGTAACTGTTCTGATTTGGCGGTTGGTTTTAAACAGCACCTTTGTGGTTGTAACTGTTCTGATTTGGCGGTTGGGTTAAACAGCACCTTTGTGGTTGTAACTGTTCTGATATAGCGGTTGGTTTTAAACAGCACCTTTGTGAAGTCGGACCAGCGGAGGCTTGAGTTCTGCCGTAAGGTTCATGGCTGGCCCTGGGTCTCCCTGCATGCCCCCAGGGCTGTCATGGCTCTCCACCCCGGGCTCAGGTCCTTCTTCTGCTGCTACCCCGGGGATCTGCTCCCCTGCATGGAGCTCCACGTCAGGACTCAGGCTGGAGCTAACGTCTTCCTCTACTGAGCCAGACATCTCCTGCCCTTCTCCTTCAGCAATGTTAATGGGTGAAGGCTGGCTGCTGTTACTCATCTATGACAGGGAGAGAGAGAGAGAGAGAGAGAGAGAGAGAGAGAGAGAGAGATAGAGAGAGAGAGACCGAGTGAGAGAGAGCACATTGTCTTGACAGTAAAGAATCAAACCGGAGGGCAAAACCACTTCTAACTAAAGCTGAACAAAGCAGACCCCAAATAGAGCTAAATATAACAGGCTTAGGGCCTGATCTGAAGTTTCATCGAAAATTGTTGTCCCATATAGTAGCATAGAGTTTGACAAAAATTGCATTCTGAATCTGCACCAAGTTAAACAGTAGTATGTTAATAATGAATTATATTAATATAGATTTCTGCATGATTACACTACAATCAAGTAAACAAAAAAAGCATCTTATTAAACACAATGTCTTATTAATTAGTCTAGCAGACAACTATAACCGCACTCACCTGTGCTGCTTGTAGCTGGTCTTCTTGTTCATTATGAAACACAGTGCGGAATGGCATTTCCTCGCAGTCTGGGAGGTCTGAGCCCCGTTCCCAGTGCCGAGCCAAAACCGATCTGACCGGAACCGACCTGGGCTTGGTTTCACGTAGTTACAGTTGGCATGCCGGCGTTGAGGATAACAGGAAAAGAATGCGAGCCAGTGAAACCAGGAAGCAAACCCGACAAACCAGGACACAGGCCAACAGCGCTGACAAAGTTTAAGTGTTACCGCGGCAACGGTGGTTTGCTGAGCTAGTGAAGGGAGGACAAGAGGTGCCATGACTCTGCAACATAGATTTGTTCTCTAGACCAAAGTTCAAAAAGTACTTGTCAGGACATATAAATTAATAGACACATTATCTTTTAATATATGTAGGCTATTGACACATATACTATAGCTAGGTCTTTGGCAACATTGGTCCGACCATAAAAGCAACAAAACACCTCTGAATTTAAATTTGAGTCACAGAAATGGGTTAAAAAGGGGTAGCCCATTACCCACATCAATATTACTTACAATTAAATGAATAGGCACATTTCCATTTCAAATAGGTTTTAAGATCTATGGCTACCTATTTAGTACAAACACATACACTGTTAGGCACATTGATATTCACCTATCCTCGAGCGCACTGGAATAGTATTGATAAATCAACATGAAACATTGAGGCCTACATTTCTGTTCCGTACCTATAGCAACCGACAAGTTTATTACACCATTTGTCCCAGTTCCTCATATAGTCCCATTAGCCTGTTTGTTCATAAGCCTATACCTAAACCCAAGCTATAATAACATTCTGTAATATAGTCCCATTAGCCTGTTTGTTCATAAGCCTATACCTAAACCCAAGCTATAATAACATTCTGTAATATAGTCCCATTAGCCTGTTTGTTCATAAGCCTATACCTAAACCCAAGCTATAATAACATTCTGTAATATAGTCCCATTAGCCTGTTTGTTCATAAGCCTATACCTAAACCCAAGCTATAATAACATTCTGTAATATAGTCCCATTAGCCTGTTTGTTCATAAGCCTATACCTAAACCCAAGCTATAATAACATTCTGTAATATAGTCCCATTAGCCTGTTTGTTCATAAGCCTATACCTAAACCCAAGCTATAATAACATTCTGTAATATAGTCCCATTAGCCTGTTTGTTCATAAGCCTATACCTAAACCCAAGCTATAATAACATTCTGTAATATAGTCCCATTAGCCTGTTTGTTCATAAGCCTATACCTAAACCCAAGCTATAATAACATTCTGTAATTCTTCGATGTTTTACACATTTACTCAGCATCGCGATGTTCACCGACAGAATAAATAACGCAGTTTTCCTCAGAAATAAATTAAATATAATTTATGTCAAATAGGCTACAGTGAAATAACACTTATCTGGTCAAAACTACACAGATTCAGATCTTAACTGTTAGACAGAACCACAACTAAAGTGTAACTGTTTGCACGCATGCATTTTTCAACCGTAAACATTGTAGATTCACCCATGAAAAAGAAAACTCAAGCTCAAAGAAATTGGACCATTCCGGTGGGGTTTAACAATAACATCATTCAATGAAGGACCTCCGCCACGGTTATACTGTAGTCAACTGCCTTCGATGTAAACAGATGCACTTCACAGAAAGAAGGGCAAACATTTGGAAAGACAAGACCAACACCTCAAAATGCTTTAACAGTATTTTATTGTGTACTTTCATATACAAAAAGATAAAATCGAAATAATCCTTTTCTAGTACTTTTTTCTTCTTCTAGTCAGTGGCGTGTGTATGTGTGGCAGTCTTTATCTGAGAGAGAGAGAACTACATTCATACAGACAGCTTGGATCTGGCACCTAGTGCTGAGAGAGAGAGATTAAGAAAGAGCGAAAGAGAGAGAGATAAAGATAAAGAGAGAGAGATAGTAACACACACACACACACTTTTCTAGGCAATTCTACATCCATAACTGCACACTGAGATCAAAAATCACCACAGTCGATACATGAAGGATTCACTGCAAATTAAAATAACTATGTTACAATGATCGGTTTATCTGGAAATAAAAAAAGACGAAATCAAGTTTCCATCTTTCAACGGCAATACAATTGGGGGAATGGAGTTTTTTTTGTATTTTTTCACAAGTGCATACTTCATTCTGTAATATTATATATAAAACATTTCGTCATCATACTCTCCTCCTCTGCCCGAGAATGGTTTTACAGCAACGAGATCTGTTCCATGTTTTCAGGTTTGTCTCGTACAGATTATTTTTTTTTTTTGTTTTTTGTTTTTTGGTTATATTTATGTTAAAATCAGTAGTACAAGCCATATTTGTTCTGTATAACAGGGAGACAGAAAATACTACATTTACATTTCACATCATCAAAGTTTTGCTTTAAGGAACATAACTCACCCCTTGACAAAATGCATGGCAAACCCCTCTAGACCCATCTGGCAAGTCAACGCACGAGATCTTACAGGCGGGTCTCGGAAGAAAGACATCAGTTTGTTAGTGCTTGCAGTGGATTAAGAAAAGAAACATATTTTTTAATGCGGGTGTGACTGTTCTCTGATAAATGTTTGGTTTTAACACTTCCAATGATGCCAAAACCGAATCGCAAGCTTCTGAGAAAAAGTATTTAAAAATAGATATATACAATAAGACATTCAATATTGACATAAGTCAGTCCATTCACAGCATGTTCCCCATCTTTCTTTCCTGGGAAACCTAAGAGAGTTGCATGGCATGGAACACCGTTTTACATTCTAGAACTCTAGTGGGAGTTCTATGCTAACGGACTAGGCTAGCCCGATTTGGCAGAGAAGCTATATGGTAGCATTAGCATGTAGTATTAGACACCTTTTGACACCAGCTACCTGAGAACAGGAAATTGTTTATCTCACTCTCAATCCATTGAGAGAAAACCTTGACACAGGCAGAATTCTACCTAATTTCCATCTTTCTAGATCTTCCAGCACATCTCTCTGTGACTTAACATGGAATGAAGGAGTACACTGAGATACGTGTGTGTGAGTTGACTAATGTTTCAAGCTCCTGAGAACAGCTTGCTGAGGAAGCACCGAGTAAAAAGTATGTTGTTCCCACCATGCAAACTCTTCTGCTTCCCAAACCAAAGAAAAAGAGTGACAGGTAATCAGGAGCTCAAAAAAACAACAACAAGGGAGGAGTTCTATCACGTTGTCAAGGGGTGCGTTGGCAACCATGTCAACACAAATTTTACAAAGGAGGTTTTGGTTTGTGTGACCAAAAAGTACATGGTAAAGAAAGTCAGTCAGTTCTGTTGTTTCTACTCCAGAGCCGGATCCTGACCCAGGCTGACCCAGGCTGACCCAGGCTTCTGGCCCTGCAGTGGAAACGAGGCTAGCAACACTGTTCAAACCTGGCGTCTGAGGTAATGAGTGAGTGCTGAATGAGCCAGACGAAGAAACGCTTCGACGTTCATCCAGCAGAAACAACAGCTGGTCAGCTTTAGATTATATATCGGATATAGAATCATCATCGTTTATTTAGTGTCGTTTCTGTTTGATTTGTTCGCTACAAGGATGGACAAAGGGAAGGAGAGATGAAAGTGAGAAACAGAGAGAGAGAGAGAGAGAGAGAGAGAGAGAGAGAGAGAGAGAGAGAGAGAGAGAGAGAGAGAGAGAGGGCCACTGACAGTGATAGCTTCAACCCCAGCATTAAAATAACGTAAAGGCACTGCAACCATGTTAACTAGAGACAACTGGATTACAGAACAGTGTGGAGAGGAGATGGCGGGCTGTTACTTTGGGAGCAGACCGTGGCAAGCCATGACTTTGAAGTAGTTTGATTTCCGTGAAACACTCATGGGCTCGTAAGATTCGGATGACCTTGCATGTGGTGTTATCAAGGTGAAAATAAAAATAACGAGAAATCAAGCACACCGTAAAGACTTTCTGTAATATAGCTATTTAAAACATATCTACATTGTTTATTTTCCCTTCGCCTTCAGAAAACCATGCCATCTGTAAACCCAGGGCCAGTATGTGTTGACTCCACCATGCCATCTTTAAATCCAATGTCAGTGAAAGGTAGTTTTAAACTTTAAGAAAGTGTCCCACAAAATGTATCTATAGCAATGACAGCTGAAGAGATATTAATATTCAATTAGTCCTCTAATTTAGCTTTCAGCCATTTTAACACAGAGAAAACAAGAATCTTCAGAAACGTAAAAAAAAATGGCGAGTGATTCCCCTCCCCGCCCCATGATGATGCAAGCTAAGAGAAACACTTCATAGAAACTGTCAAACCGCTAATGGCATTACTCATTTGCATGTCGTCATGGGTGAAATTGTTCTGTAACTTTTTGAACCTTGCTACACTTGCTTAATTCCCCAAGAACGCGTCAACATGACCACTGGAATGGACTCCAAAGATGGAGGATGTGGCCTTCCTGAACTACGGAAAACCGGCAAGATCAAGACTTTGAGATCTCAGGTGTTTGGCTGGGTTTCTTTCTCTCTGTGTCTCTGCCGTAGTAGTGTGCTTTTCACTGAGCTTGGGCCCACAACAAAACATCTCCTAGCAACATAGCAAACACAAACATTACAGGAAACACAGGAACTTCAAGTCTTCAAAATGGAACCTGCCGGTTCAAGGGCCTGTAACTTTAATATTATGACCTATAATCATATATTATATTACTATAATATATTACTTTAATATTATACCCTAAAATCTAGGTTTTAAAGTTCTATGTTGCAGAGTTCCACCCTGTTTTTTCCAATAGCACTTCACTAGCAGGGCATGACTCACAAATCAAAGTGATCTACTAAACCAGCTACATTTAGCACCAAAGGTAAGAGTCTCGAATCGAAAGATAAAGAGAGCAAAAAGATTCCCACTCTCCGCTTTGCTGTGGTGTAGGCAGCGTTCCTGACCTGACATAAAGAAATAGCACCGTCAAAGACAAACGCTGTTGGAAACCAGACCCATGGATGAACACACATAAGGAGGAATCCTATTGGTCGACACGCTAACAACAGAATGAACCACGGTTCGCTGGATGCAAGGCAGCTTTTGGTATGTCGCTAGCTTTAGGCCCTGACAAAATGGAGTCTGGTCTGCTCCGTCACTGCTGGTAGAACTAACAGCTATTGCTTAACATATTGCTGGCTACATATGAAGACTCATAACATTGACAAACACCTAATCCATCCTGTACGCTTATTCAAATAAAATCTCCACAAACAGGCATGTGCTGATGTACGACATGCTTCCTGATCAAAGATTAAAAAAAAGAACACTGAACACGTAACCTGATAGGCTGATTCTTTGACACAAACAACAAACACAGCCCTGATTGGCTGTCCATTTTTAGAAACCTCCCCTTTTCCAGGAAGAAGTTCACTTGGCAGTGGAGAGGGATGAGGCTATTGGCTGAAAGCTAACTTGAAGCTAGCTTAGAGAGATTTACCTAAGTAGTATTTAGCTTTACTGGTAGGACAACAACACTGAAATACTGGGCTCACAGTGACACAAGGTAAAAAGTGAAGCTCATAGTTTTGCGTTTAGGAGAGTTTTTAGTTTTTTTTACAGTAGGATCTCAAATAAAACTTAACTTCAACGATATTGACTTCAATGGCAGCGGCAATGGCAACATCCCATTTATGATGAATTAAGAAGTGATGCCTAACAAAACACTGCAATGAACCAGGCCGCTTTGTCACGATCCTTATCAAGGCTTTCATCAATAAATAAAGGCCTCTCATCTGTCTGTCAATACAGCTAGCAATTACACAAGCATAGCCCCACACTGTATACTAATAGTATAGCTCCAACTTGTGTTAGGACTGAACACTGCTAGCATTGGTCTACACTGTATACTAATAGTATAGCTCCAACTTGTGTTAGGACTGAACACTGCTAGCATAGCCCCACACTGTATACTAATAGTATAGCTCCAACTTGTGTTAGGACTGAACACTGCTAGCATAGCCCCACACTGTATACTAATAGTATAGCTCCAACTTGTGTTAGGACTGAACACTGCTAGCATAGGTCTACACTGTGTTAGGACTGAACACTGCTAGCATAGGTCTACACTGTATTAGGACTGAACACTGCTAGCATAGGTCCACACTGTGTTAGGACTGAACACTGCTAGCATAGGTTCCCACTGTGTTAGGACTGAACACTGCTAGCATAGGTCCACACTGTGTTAGGACTGAACACTGCTAGCATAGGCTCCCACTGTGTTAGGACTGAACACTGCTAGCATAGGTCCACACTGTGTTAGGACTGAACACTGCTAGCATAGGTCTACACTGTGTAAACGCTGAACACTGCTAGCATAGGTCTACACTGTGTTAGGACTGAACACTGCTAGCATAGGTCTACACTGTGTTAGGACTGAACACTGCTAGCATAGGTCTACACTGTGTTAGGACTGAACACTGCTAGCATAGGTCTACACTGTGTTAGGACTGAACACTGCTAGCATAGGTTCCAACTGTGTTAGGACTGAACACTGCTAGCATAGGTCTACACTGTGTAAGCACTGAACAGACTGAATATAGCCAGTATCTGAAGTGTTTATGGTAAAGAGCTGGAGGTTAGAGTGGATCACTGTGGTGCCTCAAGGAGAAGAGGGGGAAGGAGAGGAGAGGAGAGACTCAACCTTTATCCTCCATTTCAGTACAAGCTCAACAGTCGGAGCACTCACACAAAAATATCTATATTCAGGCTTTGAAAAATGAGAACGATCAAAATGGATAAAGAGAGAAACTTGTTTGGGAAGAGTCGCTTTGTTTAAGGAAGTGCAATGGTATATCTCTAATTACATAAAATTCACTGTTTCATTGTCTATAATAAACACTGGCTATCTTTGTCCAGTGATGGGCATTTGTCATTAAAATAAATCTTTAGCTGCGACAAACCCAATATATACATAATCATGGTTTGGTATTCAAAATATGAAGTTAAAAGTATTTTTTCGAAGGTGACGCTGGATTTTTCTTTTCTTTTTTTTTGGGTGGGGGGGGGGGGGGGGGGGGGGACCAAACGGCAGGTTCAATGTCCCTTTGTGAAACACAGGAAGAGGAAGTCAAGAGAGGAAGGAAGAGGAATCTGAAGAGGAATGAAGTAAATGGAAGTAAGGGAAGCAAAGTAAGGTCCCATCATCAGCGTTGATGTCTATGACTACTCAGTTATTCCAAGGTGGTTTGCTTTCATTTGGAACAACAGTGGTAGGATTTCTTAAAATGTTTTTGGACTCTTTTTCTTTTTCTTTTTTTCTTCTTTTTCCCAAAACTCCCTCCAATAATCATAAAAGTCCTAAAACTCACATTAAAATATACATACTACAGGTCAACACAACTAACAAAATATATATAACAGAACTTATACACAGAAATATATTTAACAGAACTTATAGACATAGAAAAAGTCTGAGGTATTTATGGTCTGAGGTGATCAGTGGTTGATGAACATTATTGTTTGTTTGTTTGTTGACTTCCTAGTTGTTTAGGTTATTGTTTGCGTTGCTCTTGTTGCTCATACTTGGAAGTCTTTGTCATCTGTTCTGAACGGCTGCTTGTTGAACACACACCTTCAGTTGCTTCTCCGACAAGAGATCATGCATTTTATCCAATGCATACAGAAACACAACCAAAAGAATATACAGTAATATATTCCGTCTTTGCGTTGCTGTTTGTTCTACTTTCATGAGCAGCATCGGAGTGTGGACATTCACTGTTACATTTATGGCAAAAACTGAAAAGTGGTTCAGTTCTGGCATTGAGACAAAAACAGCTTCCTTGTTTTTCTTGTAGTGTTTTCTTTCTTCTGTCCAGTTATGCTGTTTTCATGCATCACGTTTCACTTCTTTGAACTGAAGTAAACTCCCCCACCCCACCCCTAAAATCCCTTCCACTGCTCCGACGCGTTTCCGTAGCAACTGGGTCGGAGCTTGGTCCCAGTTAGATGAAGAGACGGAGGTATACAAGGAGGTCACCTCCTAAACCACTCCTGACCTTTCAACTTTGACCTCCGCAGAGATGGTGGTCAAAGACCCTTACTTCAGCAGGCCTTTTAGCATAAACGGCAAGAGCACATCAATGTTCCCGTGGCAATGAGGGTTTCTGTTGCTCGTCTAAACCCATAGGAAATGTAGGGGGGGGGGGGGGGGGGGGGGGGGGCTGAGCACCAAGTCAGACAGCAGCATCCCACCCACTGACACACACACACACACACACACACACACACACACACACACACACACTCAGTCAGTCTAGACTTGCCTCCCTACTTTTCTGCTGAGGCCTTGAATCCTTATTTAGCTTCTGTAGTGTGATATCTATATTGAATCTTTATTTAACTTCTGTAGTGTGATTTCGATATTGATTCCTAATTTAGCTTCTGTAGTGTGATTTCTATGTTGAATCCTAATTTAGCTTCTGTAGTGTGATTTCAATGTTGAATCCTAATTTAGCTTCTGTAGTGTGATTTCTATGTTGAATCCTAATTTAGCTTCTGTAGTGTGATTTCTATGTTGGCTTGGGCATTTTAAACCAATGAAACACTACGTTAGATCCCAACCAACAGTCTTCCAGCGCCATCAGATAAACCCCTCCCACAAGCACCTGATCCACACTTAGCCCCTCCCCTTCCTGTGTAGGAGCTTGCCAGCGGTGTCACATTGAAATCCTTCCCCCTTTTCTATGGTTCCCTGAGAAGTAGTCTCTTACCAGACTAGAATTCTGTAGGGTGTGGTCAGCCAATCAAATCTCTGCATGCGAGACACGTCGTCACCCTGTGTTGTTGTTGTTGTTGTTGTTGAATCCTGAAAAGGGCTTTTGGACCACTTCTGTTCTGGACGCGTTTGCACCCTTTATCCAGCCTTTCTGTCTTTACGTGTTTCTGTCTTTCCTGTTTTGCAGAGACACCCGTTTGGTACCGAAAGGTTTTTGTATAGCACACGATGTCAGGAAAAAAAAAGAATGCCCCAGAAATGTAGAACATCTGAAAACGATAAAGTTCCTTGAGGAGAGAGTTGTTTAACAGTCAGTGGGTTCCTACAAGGCTGCAGCATAGTGGTATTGTCCAACTTGGTAGGTGGTTGCTAGGTGGTTGCTAGGTTGAACGGTAGGTAGACAGCTGGGTAAGTAAGTACCTTGGTTGCTATGGTGCTTTGTTACCATGGTTGGTTGTTGTTGTTGTTGTTTTCTCGTCACAGGTAATCCTGTTTGAGGAATGAACCCAAAAGCCAAAGGACAGAGTAGGGAAAGGTAAAGGTGAGGTTAGTTTCCTGAACGGAGAAGTGAAGCATTCATACGTCGGCACCTGACCACTCTTTGAGATGACCGTAGAGTTTACCCTAGATGTCTTTTCAATGTATGACGTGATTTAAAAAAAACAGCTGAGAAGACATTTTTAAAAACCGGAGGAAGAGTGGTAGGATCCTAGAGGAGTAATTCTGGTTAACACCAACCAGAAAACAGGACAACAAAGGGAAAAACAAACCAGGAACAACCAGACACAAACTCAATAGAAAATAGCAGCTGAGATCCACTGTGAAGACAAGGTGTCTGGCACTGTCACTGCAGACAGTGTGTGTGTGTGTGTGTGTGTGTGTGTGTGTGTGTGTGTGTGTGTGTGTGTGTGTGTGTGTGTATTCCGCTCTTCACATACTGTGTGTGTGTGTGTGTGTGTGTATTCCGCTCTTCACATTCTGTGTGTGTGTGTGTGTGTGTGTGTCTGTGTGTATTCCGCTCTTCACATACAATGTGTGTGTGTGTGTGTGTGTGTGTGTGTGTGGTTCCTTTATCAGAGTCTAAGCGCTTGAGAGAGAGAGAGGGGGGGGGGGGTCTGGAAGAAAAGAGGCTTTGTGGGCGGGGCCTCTGCTGGGCGGGGCCTGGTCATATGCTGGACTCCTTGGCGGGCTGGTCGATGTTGGTGACGGAGGTAACCACGGAGACCAGGCAGTCGGATGGGGGCGGGCAGTTGATCCGGCGGACCTGGGCGATCCTCTCCTGAACACACCCGGCCGAGAGACGGGCCTCAGCGTCATGATCCCAGCACTCCTCAATGGACTCACACAGCGTCTTCAAACCCTACACAATACATACATACATATTAGATTATTATTATTATATTATCAGTATATCCTCAATGGACTCACACAGCGTCTTCAAACCCTACACAATACATACATACATATTATATTATTATTATATTATCAGTATATCCTCAATGGACTCACACAGCGTCTTCAAACCCTACACGATACATACATACATATTATATTATAATTATTATTATTATTATTATTATTATTATATTATCAGTATATCCTCAATGGACTCACACAGCGTCTTCAAACCCTACACAATACATACATACAGTGGGGCCAAAAAGTATTTAGTCAGCCACTGATTGTGCAAGTTCTCCTACTTAGAAAGATGAGAGAGGTCTGTAATTTTCATCATAGGTACACTTCAACTATGAGAGACAAAAATGAGAAAAAAAATCCAGGAAATCACATTGTAGGATTTTTAAAGAATTTATTTGTAAATGATGGTGGAAAATAAGTATTTGGTCAATAACAAAAGTTCAACTCAATACTTTGTAACATAACCTTTGTTGGCAATGACAGAGGTCAAACGTTTCCTGTAAGTCTTCACCAGGTTTGCATACACTGTAGCTGGTATTTTGGCCCATTCCTCCATGCAGATCTCCTCTAGAGCAGTCATGTTTCTGGGCTGTCGCTGGGCAACACGGACTTTCAACTCCCTCCACAAATTTTCTATGGGGTTGAGGTCTGGAGACTGGCTAGACCACTCCAGGACCTTGAAATGCTTTTTACGGAGCCACTCCTTCGTTGCCCGAGCGGTGTGTTTGGGAGCGGTGTCATTGTCCTGCTGGAAGACCCAGCCACGTTCCATCTTCAATGCTCTCACTGATGGAAGGAGGTTTTGGCTTAAAATCTCACGATACATGGCCCCGTTCATTCTTCCCTTAACACGGATCAGTCGTCCTGTCCCCTTTGCAGTAAAACAGCCCCAAAGTATGATGTTTCCACCCCCATGCTTCACAGTAGGTATGGTGTTCTTGGGATGCAACTCAGCATTCTTCTTCCTCCAAACACGACGAGTTGAGTTTTTACCAAAATGTTCTATTTTGGTTTCATCTGACCACATGATATTCTCCCAATCCTCTTCTGGATCATCCATATGCTCTCTGGCAAACTTCAGACGGGCCTGGACATGTACTGGCTTAAGCAGGGGGACACGCCTGGCACTGCAGGATTTGAGTCCCTCTCGGCGTAGTGTGTTACTGATGGTAGCCTTTGTTACTTTGGTCCCAGCTCTCTGCAGGTCATTCATCAGGTCCCTCCGTGTAGTTCTGGGACTTTTGCTCACCGTTCTCATGATCATTTTGACCCCACGGGATGAGATCTTGCGTGGGGCCCCAGATCGAGGGAGATTATCAATGGTCTTGTATGTCTTCCATTTTCTTACAATTGCTCCCACAGTTGATCTATTCACACCAACCTGCTTGCCTATTGCAGATTCACTCTTCCCAGCCTGGTGCAGGTCTACAATTGTCTTCCTGGTGTCCTTCGACAGCTCTTTGGTCTTGGCCATGGTTGAGTTTGGAGTCTGACTGTTTGAAGCTGTGGACAGGTGTCTTTTATACAGATGACGAGGTCAAACAGGTTCCATTAATACAGGTAACGAGTGGAGGACAGAAGAGCTTCTTAAAGAAGAAGTTACAGGTCTGTGAGAGCCAGAAATCTTGCTTGTTTGTGGGTGACCAAATACTTATTTTCCACCATCATTTACAAATAAATTATTTAAAAATCCTACAATGTGATTTACTGGATTTTTTTTCTCATTTTTGTCTCTCATAGTTGACGTGTACCTATGATGAAAATTACAGACCTCTCTCATCTTTCTAAGTAGGAGAACTTGCACAATCAGTGGCTGACTAAATACTTTTTGGCCCCACTCTACATATTATATTATTATTATTATTATTATTATTATATTATTATATTATTATTATTATTATCAGTATATCCTCAATGGACTCACACAGCGTCTTCAAACCCTACACAATACATACATACATATTATATTATTATTTTATTATCAGTATATCCTCAATGGACTCACACAGCGTCTTCAAACCCTACACAATACATACATACATATTATATTATTATTATATTATCAGTATATCCTCAATGGACTCACACAGCGTCTTCAAACCCTACACAATACATACATACATACATATTATTATTATTATTATTATTATTATTATTATATTATCAGTATATCCTCAATGGACTCACACAGCGTCTTCAAACCCTACACAATACATACATACATATTATATTATTATTATATTATCAGTATATCCTCAATGGACTCACACAGCGTCTTCAAACCCTACACAATACATACATACAATATTATTATTATATTATTATTATTATTATTATTATATTATTATTATTATTATTATATTATCAGTATATCCTCAATTTTTTCATACTGCGTCTTCTAACCCTACACAATACATACATACATATTATATTATTATTATTATTATAATATTATTATTATTATTATTATTATTATTATATTATCAGTATATCCTCAATGGACTCATACATCGTCTTCTAACCCTACACAATACATACATACATACATATATTATTATTATTATTATTATTATTATTATTATTATTATATTATTATTATTATATTATCAGTATATCCTCAATGGACTCATACATCGTCTTCTAACCCTACACAATACATGTATAATATTTATACAGTACGGTGCAAAAGTTTTAAGCAGGTGGGTTGGGGGTGCTGTAAAGTAAGAATGCTTTCAAAAGTAAAAATGTAAATAGTTTCCATCAATTAACAAAACGCAAAGTGAATGAAAAGAAGAAAAATCTAAATCAAATCAATATTTTGTGTGACCACCCGTTGCCTTCAAAATACCTGCCTAAAACTTCTGCACGGTAATGTATATATTATATTATCATAACAATAATTATTATTATTATCAGTATATCCGCGATGGTGGTGACCTGCGTTGCTACGGTGACGTACAGCGTGTTTGAGCCAGCATCACTTTGGTATATTATGGTATGGTATGTGATGATGTGCGTTGCTATGGTGACGTACAGCATGTTTGAGCCAGCATCATATTGGTATGTTATGGTATGGTATATTATGGTATGGTGTGTGGTGATATGCGTTGCTACGGTGACGTACGCCGTGTTTGAGCCAACAGTCCTTGAAGGCCGGCCTCATCTTCTTGTGGACGACCACATCCTGAAGGTCCTCCAGGGATGGGTGCTGACCAACCTCCTCCTCAAACGGAAGACTGTACTCACCCACTGGGCCTGCACACACACACACACACACACACACACACACACACACACACACACACACACACACACACACACACACACACACACACACACACACACACGATTTAGAGAGAAACAGAGGGAACCAGGGACCCACTGAGTGTGTGTGTGTGTGTGTGTGTGTGTGTGCTCACCGTCGGCAGCTCGGCAGCGAGACACCAGTTCCCACAGCACCAGCCCCACAGAGTACATGTCTATCCTGAGGAAGGCGTCTCTCTGGAAGTTAATGGCTCCCTCTAAGACCTCAGGAGCCATGTACCGTCGCGTCCCAACCTGCACGGGGCAGCACACACACACACACACACACACACACACACACACACACACACACAGTTCATCTATCATCTCCCAACATGAGATTGGAACCAGTAACCTTAAAGTGAACATTCCAGGTCCTTCTATCGTTCACACACACACACACACACACTCCTTCACACACACACTCACACACCTGTCCGTGTGTGTCCCCAGGGGGTTTGCCCGGTTCGAAGCGGACGGCCAGCCCAAAGTCTCCGATCACGGCAGTAAGGTCTGTCTTCAACATGACGTTCTTACTCTTAAAGTCCCTGGCGAGAGAGAGAGAGAGAGAGAGAGAGAGAGAGAGAGAGAGAGAGAGAGAGAGAGACTATTTTGTGTTGTAGAGCACTTTCTCAGGTGTTTTGGAGTGTGTGTTCTGGAGTGTTCTCAGGTGTTCTGAAGTGTGTGTTCAGGGGTGTGTGTTCTGGAGTGTGTGTCCTGGAGTGTGTGTTCTGGAGTGTGTGTTCTCAGGTGTGTACCTGTGAGCGATGGCTGCTTTGGGGCCCTCTCCTT
>CM030186.1:1080234-1090234 GCA_017639675.1 Aplochiton taeniatus | reverse complement strand
ATTCTAGTTCAAAGCATTGTCTGTCTATCTGAATCAAAACACTGTCTGTCTGTCTGTCTGTCTGTCTGTCTGTCTGTCTGTCTGTCTGTCTGTCTGTCTGTCTGTCTGTCTGTCTGTCTGTCTGTCTGTCTGTCTGTCTGTCTGTCTGTCTGTCTGTCTGTCTGTCTGAATCAAAACACTGTCTGAATCAAAACACTGTCTGTCTGAATCAGAGTCCTACCAATGTCTTCTGACGCACAGCTCCACACTATATCCTGATTATATGATAAGATTAATAAACGTTATGATAATGACTGCACACTTTAGGCCAGCGTAAAGTTATGATATGATAGTGTTCTGATAATAATGACTCTACACACAATAGGCTGGTGTGATGTTATTATATGATAACACGCTAATTAAATGGTTGGATAATAATATGCTTGTATCCGTGGCAATGGGCCTTCAAGGAGGTGGAATGAATCAACCAACAGAATGGGGGTCACATGATCTGGAGTGTCCCAAGTTCTGCTGACCCCCCCCCCCCCCCCCCCCCCCCCCCCCCCCCCCCCCCCCCCCCCCCCCCCACACACACACACATACACACACACACACGCACACAAGCATATGCACACCCACACACACCACCTTTCCAGTCCCTGAAAAAGGGAAGTAAAAATATTAAAAATGTCCCTTTAAATTTCTGTTCCACAACCCCTCCCTCCTTCTGTCCTTCCCTCAATCCCTCTCTCCTTCCCTCCCTCCATCCCTCTCACCTTCCCATCTCTCCCTCTTTCCTTCAATTCCTCCCTCCCTCCCTCTTCACCCTGTCTCTAATTGGCTAATTCAGTCACACTCAGAATTAAACAGTAGAATAGAGGAGTAGAATAGAGTAGAGTAGAATAAAGTAGAGTAGAATAGAGCTGTGGTTGAGGTGAGCAGCCCACTGTCTATACAGACCTATTTCTACAGCAGTGTTCTAGGATCATACCATTCTATCATACAGGGAGGACAGACTGCATGCAGGCAATACAGCCCCCCCTCTCCACACACACACACACACACGACTCCTGCATGTGCACACATGTACATAGAACACACACACACACACACACACACACACGCACGCACGCACGCGCACGCACGCCTGTGTTGATGGTAAAATGGTTGAGTCTCGGCAGAGGGAGGAAGATGAGAGAAGAGGAGGGGAGATGAGAGGAGAGGAGAAGAGGGGAGATGAGAGGAGGGGAGAGAAGAGGACAGGAGATGAGGGGAGATGAGAGGAGGGGAGAGAAGAGGAGGGGAGAGAAGAGGAGAAGAGAGGAGGGGAGAGAAGAGGAGAGGAGAAGAGGGGAGATGAGAGGAGGGGAGAGAAGAGGACAGGAGATGAGGGGAGATGAGAGGAGGGGAGAGAAGAGGAGGGGAGAGAAGAGGAGAAGAGAGGAGGGGAGATGAGAGGAGGGGAGAGAAGAGGAGAGGAGAGGAGGGGAGATGAGAGGAGGGGAGAGAAGAGGAGAGGAGAGGAGGGGAGATGAGAGGAGAGGAGAGGAGAGAAGAGGAGAGGAGAGGAGAGGAGAGGACAGGAGATGAGAGGAGGGGAGAGAAGAGGAGAGGAGAGGAGAGGAGGTGCAAACAACGCTGTTGCTTCTATCCTGAGCTGACACCAGGCTGCCATGGCAACGAGGGGACAAGACGTGCCCTGAAAATTCGAGCACACACACACGCACCCTACACACAGACACACTGAACACACACTACTCTCAAAGGCATTACATCGATGTGTGCGCCGCAACCTGGGCTTCTATTTACATAGGCATACAGAAAGCCCTCTCTCTCTCTCTCTCTCTCTCTCTCTCTCTCTCTCTCTCTCTCTCTCTCTCTCTCTCTCTCTCTCTCTCTCTCTCTCTCTCTCTCTCTCTCTCTCTCTCTCTCTCTCTCTCTCTCTCTCTCTCTCTCTCTCTCTCTCTCTCTCTCTCTCTCTCTCTCTCTCTCTCTCTCTCTCTCTCTCTCTCTCTCTCTCTCTCTCTCTCTCTCTCTCTCTCTCTCTCTCTCTCTCTCTCTCTCTCTCGACAGGAGTGCTACTCTCCACGTAGGCAAGGCAACGGAGGACATAGGTTAGGCTAGGTCATACAGGATTGTATACAACCTGCCACTGGTCCCTGTGGATTGTAGCGACGCTAACACTGGCACGCAGACACAAACACAGGCGCAGACAGACACAGACACAGACACGTGCACAGACACGTGCACATAATTAAACCTTTATTTAACCAGGTAGTCACGTTGCCATTCAAAAATGTATCTTTCAAGAGAGACCTGGCTACGAGGGCCACAGTCCAACAAAGCCCTGTGGAACTCAGACACACCACAGAGATACAGACATTTACAGAGCATTCACCACTCACAATCAATGTTCCATCCAGTCCTTTTAGAATTCCCTGGAATTTTCCCCAGAGAAAGCCCATCTTGCGGTCTAAGACTGTACCTCCAGATAACTGGGGCAGTGAACGTGAGAGCATGTCCTCTCAATCTGGCACGGCCACTAGACACCGATGGTAGGAACCACTCCAATGCCCACAGACTGTCAGGCCTGATTCAAATGAATGGTAGGAAACCTGAGGTTGCCTTATCCATAAAGACATATCCATGATTTAGTCTGCAGACAGACAAGGCTGGCCAATCAACACGGCACGTAGAGAGTGCAATGGGGAGTGAGAGCTTCACAGTGTTAATGAAACGCCATGCACTATGGGAAACGGAGTCAGGGAGAAAAGGCATGCAGATACAAGACATCACCACAATCCAAATCAAGGCAGAAACAAATGTCTTTTTAGCATTAAAAGAGAAACAAGACTTGTTCCTGAAATAAAAGCCCAATTTTAACTTAAATTTGTTACATTAGCTGATGATTATGAAGCTCACATGAAAGAGTCATCTAATAAGAATCTAAAATATTGATATGAAGACAGCCTTGAAAAGTGTTAATAGTTGGAGGATTCAGAATTCAGAATTCAGAAGGCCTTTCATTTATCTAGCGCTTTAGGAGGGTTTACTAGGTGCATGATTAGAGGGCCTTTGTTGGGTTTAAAAACACCATCAATCCTACACTTGACTCTAGACCATTTAAGGCCAGTATCAGGTTCCAAGGGTGTGATTGGAAAACATTCAAAACATGTTGCATGTTTTTAAAAGCTGTGTTTAGATCAGTAGCTTACACACACATATACGGCACGTGTACACACACACAAACCTGTTTGCTGTCAAATTGCCAGGTGACACAAAGTATCAACTTAACGTTTCCTGTCCAATCAAACTTCAAAGAAGAAGGAAGTGCCAACAGTGCTTACTGGAGCTCCAACACTGTCCTCCAAAATAATCAGCGCCATCATCCCATACGATCTAATACAAACACACAGCCTACACACACTCTCACATCCACCCCCCAAAGAGGATCGAACAAGCAGCACACCCGTCTCTTAACACAACAAAGCAACGCGCGGTTCACAAACCAACCGAAAATAGATCTTCACACAAGCAGCGGCAGACAAAAACTCATAGCTGGGCTACCATACTGTTACTACAAGTTACACAATGCCCAACTTCTGCCATCGTATTCAAATCATATTGTTTACAAAGCCATATCAATAAAAGTTGTTACATAATTGTGCCGGCTACCCTATGCTTATTTGGAAACAGCGCGCTAATCATGTTGATCAACAAGACAACATTGGCTTTCGCCGAAAGCAGACAGTCCAACATCTATTGTGTTCCACGTTGTTATGACACCTGACATGAAACAATGTAGCCTCACATCGAACGGTCTAGGCAATTAACAATGGAATGCATTCTACTGTTCCATTTGCTAAAAAGATTGGCCTAATTCAACAACAAAAAAAGCCTATCGCTAACCATACAGCCCGTTTTCTAAAATATAATCAACATTCAGGTTATCATCTTGAACAATATACAGACACATAGGCCGAATTACAAAATTATATTTTCTGTTCCTGTCACACACCTCCGTGTCTATGTACCATCTCTACACACACAAGATCACGTGACCCGAAATCGTCAGAATCCCGTTCTTCATTCATATTTCAAACCTGCCACGAGAGCTATTCTAGCTCCGCGTCATCGTCTGCCACCGATAAGCGAACCATAATAAACATTTGTAACGTTACAATGAAGTAATCTCTGAACAGTCTGATCAAGCATCTAGTGTGGAAATCTTTACCACGTGCTCCGTTCTGGCTCGCAGCCTCGTTATATCGTATAATTTCTTACTAGTAGCCACTTCACCTTAGCAATAAGGTCAAACTATTATAATTTTTGAGTGTTAGTAAATACACTTGTGAAGTCGGTATCAAAATGCTTGGTACTTTAAGTACTCGCCACATACCAATTTAAATTAGGTATTTATTTACATCCACAGGTTAAATGTAGGCTATTGGTTACAAACAGCAAAGTCAATAGGCTAAGAGCTGCAGATGCACTGCTATTTTAATATGCTGCAAAAAAAACAACAGAATACTCCGCTTACCTGCACAGAAAGTTACCAACAGAAGTGCAGAAGTCAGCCAGGAGACAAACATATTCCTTTAATTCGAAAGAAACACACCAGATTTTCTCCGTTTTAATCTCTCTTCCTTTGCGAACATTTAAGAGTCTTGGTTCGGGTTCAACCCAACACGGTGAGCGGGGCGGATAACCACAGGCCTCGCCGTTGTCCACTACGGCACCAGGACTCGCTGTCCGTCGCTTTTGTGTGAGTCGCCTACACCGCACAGACCCCCGGTGTAACCGAAATGCGAGGGCTAAAAATAAGTTTCAAATAGAACCAAATCCAGCGGGATGACTGAACATTAAATCCTGTGAGTGCACCAGCGGGGAAAAAGAGATTGCATGCGAAGGAGGGAGAGAGAAAAAGAAGGATATTTGCTCGCTGCCCGCGCTGTGCTGAACCTTTTCGAGTAGAGTGGGTATGATACGCGAGGACACGGTCCGCTCTCTGCACTCGCCAGGGTAGAAAATGAACGGTGTCCAAAATGGCTACTGGGAGGGGGGAGCGAGTTCGAGTACGCACGGTGAGTGAGTGAGTGAGTGAGGGAGCGAGCAAGCGAGTCAGAAAACCCGGATGTTTAAATAGAAAGAGAGGGATGCAATCAAACGGAGATGGGTTTACGGGGAGAGGAGAGGAGCAGTGCGGAGTGATCTGAGGACATCTCTCCCAAAATTGGAAGCGTTGTGCATGGAAATAACAGTAAATCGGACACGAATCCCTACAATTTTACTAGAATACAAAAATTGACCTATGTCATTAAAAATTGCTTGTAAATTCTATACGTGAACGGAGATCAACATTTGTAAATGTTTTAATGTAAGTTAAACACGCATAGGAACTAAAACATAATTTCAAGCGTAAAGCGATAGCCTAACGCCCCCCTACAAATCTTTCATATAATATTATCTTTTAAGCGCCGTCATAAAAACGAGGGTTATAATGTAACTGTAGCTAATAGCAACTGTTACTGTTGTTTTGGTCGTTCTTGCAGGCCAAAATACATAACTCATCAACCGTAACTTATTACATTTTTATTACTTTTGCAGTGTTTACATTGTTTTTGTGGTGAATGCCAATAAAGCTGATTTCACTCCAATTAAATTCTCACTAGTATCTGCTGCAGGCACACAGAGAGAGATAGGGGGGGGGGGGGGTAGAGACAGGGAGAGAGGAAGATAGAGACAGAGAGAGAGGAAGATAGTGAGATAGAGACAGGGAGAGAGAAAGATAGAGAGAGAGGAAGATAGGGAGATAGAGACAGGGAGAGAGGAAGATAGAGAGATAGAGACAGAGAGAGAGGAAGATAGAGAGATAGAGACAGAGAGAGAGGAAGATAGAGAGATAGAGACAGAGAGAGAGGAAGATAGAGAGATAGAGACAGGGAGAGAGAGACTGCTGTGAGAGAATGTTAACGTCAATAACATACCTGGAGGGACTGGCTCTTCCTAAACATTTAAAAACATCCCCCATCCTCATCACTTCCACTTCTCCAGCTCACCAAACCTCCACAAACCCAACAGCATTATGATTATATTATTATCATACCAACAGATAAGCAGCGTATCCAGCAGCCCTATGAAAAGTTCACGATATAGAGAACTCCCTATAGCCTAATCCATCGGTTACCCTGTGTAAATCAATAATAATACTACTAATCCATACCTAACCCTAGCCCTGTAACCCAGCTCCCTGCATAAATAAATAATAATACTACTAATCCATACCTAACCCTAGCCATGTAACCCAGCCCTCTGTATAAATAAATAATAATAATACTAATCCATACCTAACCCTAGTCCTGTAGCCCAGCCCTCTGTATAAATAAATAATAATAATACAAATCCATACCTAACCCTAGCCCTGTAACACAGCCCTCTGTATAAATAAATAATAATACTACTAATCCATACCTAACCCTAGTCCTGTAACCCAGCCCTCTGTATAAATAAATAATAATAATACAAATTCATACCTAACCCTAGCCCTGTAACCCAGCCCTCTGTATAAATAAATAATAATAATACTAATCCATACCTAACCCTAGTCCTGTAACCCAGCCCTCTGTATAAATAAATAATATTAATACAAATCCATACCTAACCCTAGTCCTGTAACCCAGCCCTCTGTATAAATAAATAATAATACTACTAATCCATACCTAACCCTAGCCCTGTAACCCAGCCCTCTGTATAAATAAATAATAATACTACTAATCCATACCTAACCCTAGCCATGTAACCCAGCCCTCTGTATAAATAAATAATAATACTACTAATCCATACCTAAACCTAGTCATGTAACCCAGCTCCCTGTATAAATAAATAATAATACTACTAATCCATACCTAACCCTAGCCATGTAACCAAGCTCCCTGTATAAATAAATAATAATACTACTAATCCATACCTAACCCTAGTCCTGTAACCCAGCTCCCTGAGCGTCTGAACAACTCTTTCAGCCTGAAACTCGTGTCGAGCGAGAGAGAGAGAAAGACACACACACACACACACACACACACACACACACACACACACACAAACACACACACAGGGTACCAGCGTTTGCCATCTATCCAGGATATTTCCAGCCTCTGCCTCTGTCCTGTACTGACCTAGAGGAAGAGTCCTGGTTATCCACTCTTCCTCTGTCCTGTACTGTCCTAGAGGAAGAGTCCTGGTTATCCACTCTCCTCTTCCTCTGGGATGAAGAGTCTAACACACACAGGATGGCATCATGGCAGGGTAGGAGTGGCATAACCATCTCATTAGAACATCTGTGTAGGGCCGGACAGAGAGAGGGGCTGGAGACAGAGAAACACTGTTCTACACACTAGAGGGGAAATGGGAGTGTGTAGGGCCGGACAGAGAGAGGGGCTGGAGACAGAGAAACACTGTTCTACACACTAGAGGGGAAATGGGAGTGTGTAGGGCCGGACAGAGAGAGGGGCTGGAGACAGAGAAACACTGTTCTACACACTAGAGGGGAAATGGGAGTGTGTAGGGCCGGACAGAGAGAGGGGCTGGAGACAGAGAAACACTGTTCTACACACTAGAGGGGAAATGGGAGTGTGTAGGGCCGGACAGAGAGAGGGGCTGGAGACAGAGAAACACTGTTCTACACACTAGAGGGGAAATGGGAGTGTGTAGGGCCGGACAGAGAGAGGGGCTGGAGACAGAGAAACACTGTTCTACACACTAGAGGGGAAATGGGAGTGTGTAGGGCCGGACAGAGAGAGGGGCTGGAGACAGAGAAACACTGTTCTACACACTAGAGGGGAAATGGGAGTGTGTAGGGCCGGACAGAGAGAGGGGCTGGAGACAGAGAAACACTGTTCTACACACTAGAGGGGAAATGGGAGTGTGTCACATTGGCAGCAAGATACATTTCCTCTGGCCATACCAAAAGAGAGAATGTCTGATCAGTTCTACATTGTTTGATTTATTGTGTTGTAGAGGTAGAGAGAGGTAGAGGTGGAGATAGAGAGGTAGAGGTAGAGCGAGAGAGAGATAGAGAGAGGTAGAGGTGGAGAGAGAGAGATAGAGAGAGAGAGAGGTAGAGAGAGAGAGAGAGAGAGAGAGAGAGAGAGAGAGAGAGAGAGAGAGAGAGAGAGAGAGAGATAGAGAGAGGTAGAGGTGGAGAGAGAGAGAGAGATAGAGATAGAGAGAGAGAGAGAGAGAGAGATAGAGGTGGAGCGAGAGAGAGAGAAAGAGATATAGAGAGAGAGATAGAGAGAGGTAGAGGTGGAGCGAGAGAGATTGAGAGAGAGAGGTAGGGAGAGGTGGAGATAGAGAGAGAGAGAGATACAGAGAGAGAGAGAGAGAGAGAGAGAGAGAGAGAGAGAGAGAGAGAGAGAGAGAGAGAGAGAGAGAGGTAGGGAGAGGTGGAGAAACACAGTCAGTCAGAGAAAGAGAGAGAGAGGCAGTGAGATAGAAAACATCGGGTAGAGGTAGAGAGAGAGAGAGAGAGATTGTTTTTAGAGTGTTTTATTTAAAAACAAGATTTATTTAAAAACTTAACAAAATGGTGCACTGCCAAGTTTCTTGTCCTGTAAAGTCTAACTTCCCTGTTCCTATTCACCCTTGGTGGTTGCCATGGGAACAGAGGGAAAGGTTATGATCCTACAAATCTATTGTGGTACCACACAAAACGCTTTAATAAACACACACACACACACACACACACACACACACACACACACACACATTGCGTGTGAAAAGCATCTCCTCCAGAGTTACCTATATAGTCTACTGTCAATATTTGACCAGATCAGGAAATAATTTCAGCAGAATAACCCAGAATGCATTAGCAGGACCTAGGAATCCCAGAATACATCATTACCTAACAACTGACTTCTTATCCCAGAATACATCAGCACCTACAAACAGACTACTAATCCCAGAATACATCAGCACCTAAAGAACAATCCAACACCACATCCAAGCCTTTCAGAGAGGGATCACTGTCATCTAATAGTTGATTGTAATCAATACGATAAAGCGTCATGGTCAATAAGAAACGTAATTATAATCAATACATTAGGGATAAAAAATCAGTAAGAATCATCATAGTCCATAGGCTAGGCTGATTAGTAAGATTAATGTTGGATTGGTAAGATTGATGATTACAATGAAACATGGTCCAGGTTTCAGAGAGAAAGGAGAGAGAAAGAGAGAGAGAGAGAGGGAGAGAGAGAGAGAGAGAGAGAGAGAAGGAGAGGAGAAGGACAGAGAGAGGACAAAAAGAAAAGAAAGAAAAGAAAGAAAGAAAGTGAGAGAGAGAGAGAGAGAGAGAGAGGGAGAGAGATAGAGAGAGAGAGAGAAGGAGAGGAGAAGGACAGAGAGAGGACAAAAAGAAAAGAAAGAAAGAAAGAGAGGGAGAGAGAGAGAGAGAGAGAGAGAGCAAAGGAGAAAAAAATAATGTGGTTTCATGATGACACGCAGAAACACTCTCTCTCTCTCTCTCTCTCTCTCTCTCTCTCTCTCCCTCTCACACACACACGCCACACTTTAGTACCTGTTCATTGGGAGTCACATAGGGAAAAGACTCACCTTATTTCACCCTCCCCTCCCCTCCACATGTGTGTGTGTGTGTGTGTGTGTGTGTGGGTGGGGGGGGGGTTGAAATAAGGTGAGACTTCTGCCTCCGTGGCTCTGTAGGGCAGCTCCCAGTGCACACCTTCTAAAGCCATCCATAAAGAGACATGGGGGCCCCCTCATCACTCCATCTCTCTATCCCTCCTCACTCCTTCTCTCTATCCCTGCTCCCATCTCTCTGTGGGGACTAGGGCATAGATGGAGAGAGAGAGAGAGAGAGAGAGAGAGAGAGAGAGAGAGAGAGAGAGAGAGAGAGAGAGAGAGAGAGAGAGAGAGAGAGAAAGAGAAAGACAGAGAGTAAGAGAAAGGGGGATGAAATTGGAGGAAGAGAAACCAAATGATCTGATGGTTGGTTCTTAATCGGCTC
>CM030186.1:1025234-1067734 GCA_017639675.1 Aplochiton taeniatus | reverse complement strand
AACAGAGCCTCGTAGACCTGGAAGACAGAGAAAAAACAGACCCGTCACACACACACACACACACACACACACACACACACACACACACACACACACACACACACACACACACACACACAATAAATAACATAATTATTGCGTTTCTGATGTCTCCTTAACTAGAACAAGAAATCAAAAGCTTCTTTGGTTGTGTGTGTGTGTATGTGTGTGTGTGTGTGTGTGTGTGTGTGGTGACAACACCGTAACTTCCATCAAGGACAATGGTAGTACAGTCCAGCAGCGAGATGAGGTGTCATTAAAGGATAGGTGGGCTGAAGGAGGAGGTGTATGGTCACAGTCTTTGTCTCCTTAAGAACAACAACAACAACAACAACAACAACAACACCCCTCCACAAACAAACAAACTAAGGTGGGCTGAAGGAGGAGGTGTACGGTCACAGTCTTTGTCTCCTTAAGAACAACAACAACAACAACAACACCCCTCCACAAACAAACAAACTAAGGTGGGCTGAAGGAGGAGGTGTACTGTCACAGTCCCTGTCTCCTCCTCATCACTCATAACCTCCTACCAGCACCGACAAACAAACCAAGCACATCCCATCACTGTCAGTCTCTTTCCCCTTCTCTCTTATCTGTTCTGTTTTCTGATTGGCTCCCCCACCCTCTGTTTCTCATGACCAAACATCATCAGACCAATCAGTGACCCCGACTGACAGCTGATTTACATAAATAACATTCTTTTTCATCAGAGCTTCATGAAGGATATTAATATCTCTCCTTTGATTGGAGAACGACAGCTTCCAGGTCAGCTGAAGCCCCTCCCTCCGGGAGCGTTGCTTGGCAACAGTTCTAAGCTTGACTTGAGGGTGAGTTAAAGTTTATTTGAATATTTAAGTGTGCTGGCAGGGATTGTTGCTTTGAGGTTTTGTATAAATCAGCTAAATGAGTGTTTGGGACTCAGACCAGAATATATATATACTGTATATATATATTTACAGTTGCAATACAAATTATTCAACCCCCATTGCAAATTAGGTTTATTAGCAAAATTACAAACTTTCAGCTATTTGCAAAAAAACTATCAAACAAGAACAATTTCAATAGCTCAACCCAACTAACATAACAAGTGGTTTCTCCACATTCAACACAAAATGCCACTTTTAATGACTAGTGCAGTCTTAGAATTATTCATAATAACACGCACACACATACACACTCACCCACTCACACACACACACGAGAGTGAAGAACCAACCCCACACACTCACCTACTCACACACACACACCAACCCACACACTGACGTCGTACCTCTCTGGCAGTGGCGTGAGGAGTGACAGCTAGTTGAAGACTGGGAGCAGGTGTCATCACTTCAGAAAACGAGACTCCAGAATCAGCTACCAGGCCTACAAAAGACAGCCATCCACCCACCCACACACACACACACACACACACACACACACACACACACACACACACACACACACACACACACACACACACACACACACACACCCAGTGTCAAATCATTCCACTTTTAGGTACACTGACAGTCAATAGGTTACAGTTCAGACATTTATCATTTCTTTAAAGTTAGTGAATTGGAGGATGAAGAGGTTGCTAACCAGACAGGAGGGTGACAGCAGGAGGTGGAGTGTGTATCTAAAGTCCTGCTCTAATATATATATATATATATATATATATATATATATATATATATATATAGATGTGACGGACAAACACACACATACATATATACGTATATACATTATTCATTTACAAATGCAATCTTCAGGATACATAGTCGCTTCATTTTTCAAATGGTGCAGACCAAAGAGCATTCAAAATATTATACTTTCAGCAACACACACGTACGTGCACACACACACACACACACACACACACACACACACACACACACACACACACACACACACACACACACACACACACACACACACACACACACACACACACACACAGCTCAAAGGTAGGGTTGGGAGCTCAGCTGAGCTGTCATCATTCCCAGTGGGCATTGCATGACTTCATTCATGCAAAGGATTATGGGAGTCTCATGCATATTTCCCATAATACCTCATTTTTCATTCATGACTTTGGAAAAAGTATTTTGTCTCTATACAACCTTTAAGAAGTTAGAAAACAACACACACACACACACACACACACACACACACACACACACACACACCGTCCTTTATTGGGTTGTGATGTGGGGTTGGCTGTCCTAATGTGGTTGAAATGTCAGAGCTCTTCAAACGTTGGGGGAACACTTCACTCTCTCTGTCCTCCTCTCATCTCTACGTTGGAACAGGGTCACACTGCTATTCATATTTACAAACGGACACGTCTGTTTAGAATATGAAATAACAGGGATTTCATAACAGTTGGATAGACTGTTTCTGGATCAGTTCTTACCCTGTTAGCCCCGCCCAGAAAGGTTGGATAGACTGTTTCTGGATCAGTTCTTACCGTGCAGGGCCCTGTAAGCTCCGCCCAGACAGGAAGAGTTTGCCACATCGAGGGTGTAGACTGGAGCATCGAACACGTCTGACAGAACCTGAGGACACACACACACACAGACACACACACACACAGACACACACACACACAGACACACACACACACACACACACACACACACACACACACACACACGTCAGACACAATACACACACACACACACACACGTATGCATACACACACACACACACCTACACACAAACACACACACACACACACAAACACACTTCAGACACTACACGGTCATACACAAGTCACACAATAGGCGTACACGCACGCATACGCACGCACACACACACACACACACACACACACCTTCACTGCCATCAGCACTGGAGGTAAGTTACCTGTAGGATCTCTTTGTTGTTGGAGGCTCCTCCTGTGGCCAGGACCCTGGTACCTGCAACTGCGTGCGCACACGCACACACACACACACACACACACACACACACACACACACACACACACACACACACACAGTGAGAGTTGAAGTTTTGAGTAAATCCTGCCGGCAGGGCTAGACTTGTCCTGTCTGGATCCAAATGCATTTCCCCTCTGATCTGCAATTGATTGGCTGCCCTGTTTGGTTTCCCTCGGCGGCCATCAGTAACGCCAGGCGTGAAGAGTCGAGTTTGGAGATGAAAGGCAATTACAACGATGAGAAATAGAGCAGTGCAGACAGCTAGTGAGAGAAAGAAAGAAAGAAAGAAAGAAAGAAAGAAAGCAAGAAAGAAAGAAAGAAAGAAAGAAAGAAAGAAAGAAAACTAGAAATAGAGTGTGTGTGTGTGTGTGTGTGTGTGTGAGATACCCTACCAATCTTGTATCCTAGTTTCTCAGCGTAGAGTCTTTTGGCCAGGAACTGCCCCTCCACCACGCTCTCACCTCCACCTGGGGTCCCGAAAGCAGACACCTGGACACACACACACACACACACACACACACACACACACACACACACACACACTGGGCCTTTCTCAATGTGGTACTGGTGTTCTTGTGTCATCTCTTGCTGCCAGGTCAGTGAGGGTACTGACCGGGTTACTCTGTTGATCCAGCCTGTGCACTCCCTCTGCCGGTGGAGTGATCTCCATAGCATCAAAGTAGATCCCTACCACAACACACCCAATCACAGTACTCGAAACGTTATACTTCCTGGTTTCTTTAGTGAAAAACATGACATCGTTTTGATTTATTTAGATTTTTAATTATAACAATAATAATAATGAAGTACACTTGATATAGTGCTTTTCTAGACACCCAAAGCTTTTTCCACTATAGGGGGAGACTCACCGTTAGGTCACCAATGGAGCACCAATGATGCCACGGCAGCCAGACTGGCTCACAGACAGACTGCTTCAGAGGCCAGCCAGAGAGGGGGGGGGGGGGGCAGGGTGCTAATGCTGCTTCAGAGGCCAGCCAGAGAGGGGGGGGGGGGGGGGGGGGGGCAGGGTGCTAATGCTGCTTCAGAGGCCAGCCAGAGAGAGGGGGGGGGGGGGGGGGGGCAGGGTGCTAATGCTGCTTCAGAGGCCAGCCAGAGAGGGGGGGGCAGGGTGCTAATGCTGCTTCAGAGGCCAGCCAGAGAGGGGGGGGGGGGGGGGCAGGATGCTGCTGGCTGGACCCTGTCACTCACTACAGATGGTGAACTCTCACCTATGTTGCCGTGGTTTCCGAGGGGCGTGTCTTTCAGGGCAGAAGAGAAGATTTCCCATGATCCTCCGGCGCACTCGTTTCTGATTCGCTCTCTGGTCAAAGAGCCGTTCTTGAAGCTGGGCAAAGCACGCAAAGAACCCCCCCCCCCCCCCACACACACACACACACACACACACACACACACACACACACACACACACCGTGAAAACGAGTGTGTATAGTGTGTACATGAGCATAGATCAAGTAAACTACACAGCATGGAGACACTGACGGCTTTGAAGACGCACTAAGAGAAAGGACGGGCAGAAGTCAATGGCTCTGTGTGTGTGTGTGTGTGTGTGTGTGTGTTTGTTTGTGTGTGTGTGTGTGTTTGTGTGTTTTTGTTTGTTTGTGTGTGTGTGTGTGTGTTTGTTTTTACCATATCAAAGCCATGTAGGAGGCACAGTGGATGGGGTTACAGAAGATGTGTCCTTCCAGAGTGGGCCGTGGCTCTTTGATCCAGGAGAAGACAGTGTCACTAGTACCCAGACTCACCTACACACACACACACACACACACACACACACACAGATCAAAGAAAATCCATTTCAATTTTGTTCCACAATGTTGAGATTTCCTGTTCTAAGCACATAATTGAACACACAGACACATCCAATATTAATAAACAACGTGTTCATCTTTTAGATCAGAGTAGATCTGGACTCTCTCTGGACTCTATAGGACTGATGATTCCCTTAACTCTGGAGGTAAGCTGTGTGGCTGTTATTAAAGCACTTTGTAGCATTGTTAGGAACAGTGCTATGAAAATGAGGTATTATTCTAATTATGAATAAAAACACACTGCTCTGTTGTGTCCTGTAATTCAGCTGGAGGAGGAGTCACTCATAACCAGAACACTCCCAGCTCAGGGATTGTAGGAGTGTAAGACGCTTTGGCCACACACACACACACACACACACACACACACACACACACACACACACAACACAAACACACACACACACAACACACACACAGAATACTTACAGCGATGTCTCCCTCCTGTAGTCTCATCCCAGCCAGAGACCCTGTAACAGGAAGACAGAAATATGGTCGACTACAGGAAGACAGAAATATGGTTAACTACAGGAAGACACCAATATGGTTTACTACAGGAAGACACCAATATGGTTTACTACAGGAAGACACCAATATGGTTAACTACAGGAAGACACCAATATGGTTAACTACAGGAAGACACCAATATGGTTAACTACAGGAAGACACCAATATGGTTTACTACAGGAAGACACCAATATGGTTTACTACAGGAAGACACCAATACGGCAGCTAGACTCCAAGTTCTCATTATGATCCTAAGTCAAAAAGCAAAGGAATTTCAAGGCACCAAACTACAAATGAAACTGAATCTGTGTGCATGTGTCTGTTTGTCTATGTGTGTTTGTATTTCTGTGTGTGTGTGTGTGTGTGTGTGTGTGTGTGTGTGTGTGTGAGACTGAGGTTTCTGGACATTTTAATTTGAGCTCTCTGTGAGGGTGAGGCCTCGACATATAGATTTAATCAGTGCATTTCTTGGTGACCTTGCCAAAATAAACCAAAACACTAAATCAATCTCTCTCCTTGGTGACACACACACACACACACACACACACACACACAAACTCTCTCTCTCTCTTTCTCTCACTCTGTGACAGTTACTGTCGTCTAAGAGGGGGACAGTAGAAAGAGAAATGGTTTAGTGAGGGATATTTGTATTCCATTTCCTAAGCGAGGACGGGGTGGGGGTGGGGGTGGGTTGGGGGGGTGGGGGTGGGTTGGGGGGGGTGGGGGGTGGGGGTGGGTTGGGGGGGTGGGGGTGGGGGTGGGTTGGGGGTGGGGGGGTTAGGCTAATGGGGTTACACACATACATTTTTCATAGATCTAATCTCAAATCTTATTAAAACTTTTAAATCAATAGGACTCTTTTTTTGAATAGAAGCTGAATGTATTGTGAAATTAACACGAAGATATATAAATAAATACAAAGATATATAATCATATTACACACATATTCACAGAATGTTTCTGACTCGATACAAGGTGACATCAAGCCAACCAGTTTACCAATCCACCAATCAGCAGGAAGGCACGCAGCAAACAGCCAATCCTGTGCTTTGTGGAAGTGCTGCCTGTGTTTCTATTGGCTAGAAATAGCCTGTCTCATGCAAATTAGATTTGTCAGGGTCAGTCTTTACAGACTAGCAGTAAACGGAACACACACACAAAAGCATATTCAACCCCCCCTCCCTTCCACACACACACACACACACACACACACACACACAAACTGTACTGACCAGCAGTGGCAACAGGCCAAGGAGTGCATTCCATTTCTCTACCCTTGCCCCCTTTCCTTTCCTTGCCTCCTACAGTGATCCCCCATCCAGCAGACTCAGCACTGTCTATCCCTGGGCGCCCCCTTGTGTTAACCTGTCCTAACCCAGGACACACACACACACACACACACACACACACACACACACACACACACACACACACACACACACACAGAGGCCTCCTTGAAGGGGAAAGGAGGCAGGAAACAGGTCTGAGAAATGGGTCTGGGCCGGTGGCTCTGCGTTCATTGGGTTTACTGGCAGCAGAAGCCAAGGGCAGCGTCACGTGACCCAGGCTCTTGTTAACGGCGCCTATAGAATCTCATTAGAGAGGAGACGTGGGACTCTACCCCCACCTAGTGGACAGAGGACAGAACTACAGGACAAAACAGACCACATATCACTGGGATTCAAGGCATACACATTCCACTCCACTGTGTGGGGTATCTTAGAGGGGTATCTTAGTGGGGTATCCTAGAGGGGTATCTTGGTGGGGTATCTTAGAGGGGTATCTTGGTGGGGTATCCTAGAGGGGTATCTTGGTGGGGTATCTTGGTGGGGTATCCTAGAGGGGTATCTTGGTGGGGTATCCTAGAGGGGTATCTTGGTGGGGTATCTTGGTGGGGTATCCTAGAGGGGTATCTTGGTGGGGTATCCTAGAGGGGTATCTTGGTGGGGTATCCTAGAGGGGTATCTTGGTGGGGTATCTTGGTGGGGTATCCTAGAGGGGTATCTTGGTGGGGTATCCTAGAGGGGTATCTTGGTGGGGTATCCTAGAGGGGTATCTTGGTGGGGTATCCTAGAGGGGTATCTTGGTGGGGTATCCTAGAGGGGTATCTTGGTGGGGTATCCTAGAGGGGTATCTTGGTGGGGTATCTTGGTGGGGTATCTTGGTGGGGTATCTTGGTGGGGTATTCTAGAGGGGTATCTTGGTGGGGTATCTTGGTGGGGTATTCTAGAGGGGTATCTTGGTGGGGTATCTTGGTGGGGTATCTTACCTGGGTTGTCTCCGGTGAAGGCCACCACTCTGCAGTCGGGAGAGAAGCCGTAGCGACACACAAAGTAGGAGGAGACCAGACCCTTTCAAAAAACATAAATATATTAAATGAAATAAAATGGAAACCTTTTATTATGGCTAGCACAGTGCTTTAAACAGACACAGACAAACACACACAACCACAAACACCCAGACACACACACACACCGAGACAAACCCACACACACACACCTTGACACACACACACACACACACACACAGGTCCTACCAGCTGGTCTGTGGATGGCTGTGGTGTTCCCAGTAGTTCTAGGAGATTAGGAGCAGACGCCTGCAAACAGACCTCAGACCAGCTTCTAGTGTTAATGTCCAGAAGATTCATACCAGAACCTAGAATCACATCATTAAATCAACAGATTCATCAGTAGCCTCAGAACCTATAGAATCAAATCATTAAATCAACAGATTAATTAGTAGCCTCAGAACCTCAAACCACATAATTAAATCAACAGATTAATTAGTAGAGTCTAGTAACTTGGCATCATAGGGAAAAAAACATTTAGTATTTTGTATTTTTTTAAAGCCTCAACGATTACCAGGTGTTTGTGACTGGAAGGTTTTTCAAAGCAAACCAGCCAGGGATTCCAGCGGCGTGGTAAACAATACAACACAAACAACTTATTTGTGCGATTCAGCAACCATAGTAACGCACCGTCGCTGTAGTCAATAGCAGCGTAGTCACCCAGGAAGAGAGAGGCGGCAAAGCTACTGACCAATGAGATCCTCTGAAAACGTAAACAGGAAGTGACACGAGTCATGAACAAACACCAGCTCCAGGAAACGGAACCACCAAACACGATGACTAGAGAGCAGAGCGTTACCTCTGTGTTGTGGTACTGGTCCGGTTTGGTCTGGTAGAGTTTGGCTATCTGGTTTCCTGTGAAACGCTGCCGGAGAGCAAGGGATGAAGCAGCACAGGAAGAGAGGGTGGGAAGAAAGAGCAAGGGAGAGAAAAGGGAGAGAGAGATTGCCTAGAATTACATCTCTGGAGATCTGGAGTAGTTTAGAAGGTGAAAGGAGATTGTTCACCGAAACTAGGCACAGGCTAGGCAAATGATATATGTATATATAGATATATAGATAGACATATATACATATACACATAGGCTAGGCAAATGATATATGTATATATAGATATAAATATATATATATATATATAGACATATATACATATACACATAGGCTAGGCAAATGATATATGTATATATGGATATATAGATAGACATGTATACATAGGCTATGCAAATGATATATGTATATATAGATATAAATATATAGATATAAATATATAGATATAAATATATACATATATATAGACATATATACATATACAGGCTAGGCAAATGATATATGTATATATAGATATAAATATATATATATATATATATATATATATATATAGACATATATACATATACACATAGGCTAGGCAAATGATATATGTATATATAGATATAAATATATATATATATATATATAGACATATATACATATACACATAGGCTAGGCAAATTATATATGTACAGTGGGGGTCAAAAAGTATTAGTCAGCCACTGATTGTGCAAGTTCTCCTGCTTAGAAAGATGAGAGAGGTCTGTAATTTTCATTATAGGTACACTTCAACTATGAGAGACAAAAATGAGAAAAAAAATCCAGGAAATCACATTGTAGGATTTTTAAGAATTTATTTGTAAATGATGGTGGAAAATAAGTATTTGGTCAATAACAAAAGTTCAACTCAATACTTTTGTAACATAAACCTTTGTTGGCAATGACAGAGGTCAAACGTTTCCTGTAAGTCTTCACCAGGTTTGCACACACTGTAGCTGCTATTTTGGCCCATTCCTCCATGCAGATCTCCTCTAGAGCAGTCATGTTTTGGGGCTGTCGCCGGGCAACACGGACTTTCAACTCCCTCCACAAATTTTCTATGGGGTGAGGTCTGGAGACTGGCTAGGCCACTCCAGGACCTTGAAATGCTTTTTACGGAGCCACTCCTTCGTTGCCCGAGCGGTGTGTTTGGGATCATCGTCATGCTGGAAGACCCAGCCACGTTCCATCTTCAATGCTCTCACTGATGGAAGGAGGTTTTGGCTTAAAATCTCTCGATACATGGCCCCGTTCATTCTTCCCTTAACACGGATCAGTCGTCCTGTCCCCTTTTCAGTAAAACAGCCCCCAAAGCATGATGTTTCCACCCCCATGCTTCACAGTAGGTATGGTGTTCTTGGGATGCAACTCAGCATTCTTCTTCCTCCAAACACGACGAGTTGAGTTTTTACCAAAAAGTTCTATTTTGGTTTCATCTGACCACATGATATTCTCCCAATCCTCTTCTGGATCATCCATATTCTCTCTGGCATACTTCAGACGGGTCTGGACATGTACTGGCTTAAGCAGGGGGACACGCCTGGCACTGCAGGATTTGAGTCCCTCTCGGCGTAGTGTGTCACTGATGGTAGCCTTTGTTACTTTGGTCCCAGCTCTCTGCAGGTCATTCATCAGGTCCCTCCGTGTAGTTCTGGGATTTTTGCTCACCGTTCTCATGATCATTTTGACCCCACGGGATGAGATCTTGCGTGGGGCCCCAGATCGAGGGAGATTATCAATGGTGTTGTATGTCTTCCATTTTCTTACAATTGCTCCCACAGTTGATCTATTCACACCAACCTGCTTGCCTATTGCAGATTCACTCTTCCCAGCCTGGTGCAGGTCTACAATTTTCTTCCTGGTGTCCTTCGACAGCTCTTTGGTCTTGGCCATGGTTGAGTTTGGAGTCTGACTGTTTGAGGCTGTGGACAGGTGTCTTTTATACAGATGACGAGGTCAAACAGGTTCCATTAATACAGGTAACGAGTGGACGACAGAAGAGCTTCTTAAAGAAGAAGTTACAGGTCTGTGAGAGCCAGAAATCTTGCTTGTTTGTGGGTGACCAAATACTTATTTTCCACCATTATTTACAAATAAATTATTTAAAAATCCTACAATGTGATTTCCTGGATTTTTTTTCTCATTTTTGTCTCTCATAGTTGAAGTGTACCTATGATGAAAATTACAGACCTCTCTCATCTTTCTAAGTAGGAGAACTTGCACAATCAGTGGCTGACTAATACTTTTTGGCCCCACTGTATATATAGATATAAATATATATATATATATATATAGACATATATACATATACACATAGGCTAGGCAAATGATATATGTATATATAGATATCAATAGATATAGATATATATATATATAGTGGCTTGCAAAAGTATTCATACCCATTGAACTTTTCCACATTTTGTCACATTACAACCACAAACATAAATATATTTCACTGGAATTTAATGTGAAAGACCAACACAAAGTGGTATACAATTGTGAAGTGGAACGAAAATTATACATTATACATTTTTTACTAATAAAAACTGAAAAGTGCGGTGTGCAAAAGTATCCAGCCCCCTTTTCTCTGAGTGCAAGCAATTGCATTCAGAAGTTGCCTGATGACTGCTAATGACTAAAATGAGTCCACCTGTGTGTAATCTAATCTCAGTACAAATACAGCTGCTCCGTGACGGCCTCAGAGGTTGGTTAAGAGAATATTGGGGAGTAAACGGCATTATGAAGTCCAAAGAACACACCAGACGGGTCAGGAATAAGGTTGTGGAGAAGTTTAAAGCAGGCTTAGGCTATAAAAAGATTTCCCAAGCTTTGAACATCTCACGGAGCACTGTTCAATCCATTATCCGGAAATGGACAGAGTATGGCACAACTGTGAACCTACCAAGACAAGGCCGTCCACCAAAACTTACAGGCCGAACAAGGAGAGCACTGATCAGAGACGCACGCAGCCAAGAGGCCCATGGTGACTCTGGACGAAATGCAGAGATCCACAGCTCAGGTGGGGGAATCTGTCCACAGGACAACTATTAGTCGTGCACTGCACAAATGTGGTCTTTATGGAACAGTGGCAAGAAGAAAGCCATTGTTAAAAGAAAACCATAAAAAGTCCCGTTTGCAGTTTGCCAGAAGCCATGTTGGGGACACAGTAAACATGTGGAACAAGGTGCTTTGGTCAGATGAGACCAAAATTGAACTTTTTGGCCTAAATGCAAAACGCTATGTGTGGCGGAGAATTAACACTGCACATCACTCTGAACACACCATCCCCACTGCCACATATGGTGGTGGCAGCATCATGCTCTGGGGCTGCTTCTCTTCAGCAGGGACAGGGAAGTTGGTCAGAGTTGATGGGAAGATGGATGGAGCCAAATACAGGGCAATCTTGGAAGAAAACCTGTTGGAGTCTGCAAAAGACTTGAGACTGGGGCAGAGGTTCACCTTCCAGCAGGACAACGACCCTAAACATAAAGCCAGGGCTACAATGGAATGGTTTAAAACAAAACATATTCATGTGTTAGAATGGCCCAGTCAAAGTCCAGACCTAAACCCAATCGAGAATTTGTGGCAAGATCTGAAAACTGCTGTTCACAAACGCTCTCCATCTAATCTGACTGAGCTTGAGCTGTTTTGCAAAGAAGAATGGGCAAAAATGTCAGTCACTAGATGTGCAAAGCTGGTGGAGACATACCCTAAAAGACTTGCAGCTGTAATTGCAGCAAAAGGTGGTTCCACAAAGTATTGACTCAGGGGGGCTGGATACTTTTGCACACCGCACTTTTCAGTTTTTTATTTGTAAAAAATGTTTTGAATCATGTATAATTTTCGTTCCACTACACAATTGTATACCACTTTGTGTTGGTCTTTCACATTAAATTCCAGTGAAATATATTTATGTTTGTGGTTGTAATGTGCCAAAATGTGGAAAAGTTCAAGGGGTATGAATACTTTTGCAAGCCACTGTATATGTCTTAATATTAATCCTCTGAAAGACATTTGTATGTATGCGCACGCACGTACGCACACACACACACACACACACACACAGGTTCATCTCCTGTCTCGTCTTCTCACCTCATACGCCCTTGAGCCTGTAATGTCAGCCACCATCTGGGCACCCCCTACTGTTGACTGCAGGTACTGACACTGTGGACCAGTGCTGGAGTCCATCCACACTGGACTCTCTGCTACAGCAAAGCTACCCTGGAGAGAGGGGGGGGTAAAGGGAGGGAGGGATAGGAAGAGGGGGGAGGGAGGGAAGGAGGGAGCGAGGTGAGGGGTAAAGGGAAGGAGGAAGAGAGGGAGGAGTAGGGAGAGAGAGAGGGGGGCGTGAGGGAGGGATAGAGTACAAACACACACACACACACACACACCACCCAAATGTCCCCTCTCCAGTAAACTGAGCTGTAACTAACGTTTGGCCACGATTAAGGATCCGCCCTAGAAGGTTATTGCAGGCAGATTGTTTTGACTACAGCACTGTCCAACCTCTATGCACACACACACAGTATGGAGCTAAGGAGGGAAACCCTAACCCTAGTGGGACCCTCTGTGTGTGCGTGCGTGCGTGCGTGTGTGCGTGTGTGCGTGTTTAGCCATTTATTGACACGAGTCCGCTTCCAGAGGTAAGGGTTGGTATTGAAGTTACTCTGCACACACACACACACCTGTAGCTGCTGGTGCAGGCTCTCGTCTGGATCCAGCTGGTGGAGCACCTGGTTGGCTCCTTTCTTCCAGTACACGCTGCCATGTTGCTGCCACACACACACACACACACACACACACACACACACACACACACACACACACACACAGAACAAACAACTTTGATTTTGGCCGGTCATCAAGCCTCCGTTAAAGTCATTTCATTGGTCTGTATTATTAGACATGGAAAAACATTTGCATAAAGTTACATGAGAAATGGCTTTAATACAAACCCATTTTCACAAGCACACACACAAGCACACACACAATGCTCACACACAATGCTCACACACAAGCACACACACAAAATTCACACACACCTGGCCACTCCCAGAAAGGGATCTCAAGCGGGAGAAGTCAAACCCCGCCCTCTTCATCTTGTCCAATAGCAGGTCGAGAGCCTAGACATAGTTTAACCAATCAGGCGGTGTTAAAATGCTTTTGTCTACCTAATGAGTTAATAAATGATTTAAACAGTTACACAGTAAACAGTGAGAGCAGTCACCTTTGGAAAGGATTTTTCTATTCATCATGACAACAATGCTGCAACAGGGACTGTGTTTATGTCTGTGTATATGGTGTGTTTGTAAGGGTGTATGTAAGTTTGTGTGCGTAAGTGTGTTTGTGTGTGTGTGTGTGTGTGTGTGTGTGTGTGTGTGTGTGTGTGTGTTAGTCCCACCTTGACCCACATCAGGACAGGAGATGTGACGACCAGTTTGTCATTGTGGATGTGAACTCCTCCCTGGGTCCTGTTGACACACACAAAACACACAATAATAATAACAATAATAATAACAAATACAACAGATGTTAACTATTCTACTAACACACCGAACATACATTTGAATAATTTAGCATCTTCTTAAATGAATGATCATATTCATATTAGCATCGTAATCCCACGTCAACAATCAGCCTTTTACCTGAATTCTGGCAGCTCGCTGTCAAACTGGACATTGTTCTGGTGGACTACGTTCAAGTTTCCATCGATGGCTACAACCTTCAGCTGGGGATATTATTCACGTATTATTATCACTCATGATAACTAAAGGACTACTGAGATGAGTTGGTAGCACTTTACTTTGTTTTGAGTCATGTACACTAGTCATTTGAACTTGTAACAGCGTCAGGACTGGAATTGTGATCATATCAATCTTGATCATCACAACGAAGTGGCCCGCTGTATACGTGTACAAATGAACAACTACACATCCCAAAAGTCTTAGATGTCATTGGCATCTATGGCCTGTTAATTCTCCCATTGCTAGTTTGAAAACATGGTGTCTGGCTTGTTTGCAATAGCGCGCAAAGTGCCTTAACATTGACTAGCCATAATCCTATGCTAAACTCGTTATAAACATAGGTGGTAATGACAACGGTTTCTCCAGACTTCAACGAATTGCTATTATGTAACAAGTGTCAAATTTCAAAATACGCTTGCCAAACAATACATAAATTCACTGTGGGCAAGTGAATGGACGAGCCACACTCTACTTCCGATTCTGCGCACTATCGCACTGTGCGATACACGCGCGCACACACGGCTACGAATTCTTAAGTAAAATAGCATACCTGTTGCGTGCTGAAATCAATGCCAAGGTATAATGAATCTGAGGCGACAGCCATGCTAAAGTCTACAGAATTACTGACATTACACCGAACTATTTCCTCTTGTGTCTACTGGTTACAAAACAGTTAAATATTTAAAGGGGCCGCACTCTGATTGTCAAATCATAAGTGCGCCCTTTCACAAAAACACACACAGCCACACACACATGCACACGGACGGACACACACACACACACACACACACTCTCACACACACACACACACACACACACACATACACACACATACATACAGATTTCGGGAACGACACAGGAAGACTTGAGAAGGTTAGAACATGCATCCCCCTTTTCAGCAAGAGGAAATATGTCCCTGAACAATTCATGGAAGTGGAGAACACCCATATCAGCACATTTCACTACATAACACACACACACACACACACACACACACACACACTAAAGGATACTGTACAGCATAACTAACCATAATGTGAAAGATATAGCCGATGAAAGTTATGCGCTGTGTGGTTAAGGGTATGGTCTGTCAACATGCTTAATGACCGTATATTATACAGTCTGTTACAGTGTTGGTCCTCTTGACTAATTGCTTTTTTGTCTTCCAGTGAAGGACTCGCCCACTTCACCAACAACGACCGGCCTGTGTCACAAAGTAAATGCTCCTGCTTCTGCGTCCGTACAGACCTCCAAGCTATCTAAGTTATAGGCCAGCATGGGATACTGTTTTACGGTTTTAAATCCTTCATTTCTTACATCTTGCAGGCAGAGTCTTCTATGGGGAGTGAGGCCAAAAAAGAAATGATATCTACAGTATAGGCCTATGCAATATATATTTTGGACAATTGGAAAGCATTTGTATTTTTCCAGTATTTTCCTGTTTATTTTCCTCCGTTTTAATACATTAATATTTTAATAGTCTGCCATCAAGATTGTGTAACTTGTGCTTATAATTGGGTCTAACTGTACAACATACCAGCACTGCACAAGAGTGCAAATCGAATGTATACTGTTAAAATAAAAGGAAATTGATCTGAACATGAAATTATCCTATAGCTTAAAGTAGGCCTACCTCCTTTTTAAGTAGGCCTATACTAAATGCTGTGTCGACCTCTGGAACAAAGTGAACTGTGACTGGAGTCTGTTTGAAGGGAAAGGTCAGGTTTTAATTGTCCTTCACTATTTGCTCTCCTGCAGCCACTGCACCACATTGCAAACATGACTGTATGTTCACAGGGGAACCAAACCCACAGTACAGTTTGATACAGAGACATACGGCATCAGCAGCCTGCTGCACTGCAATCTTATCATACATAAGTCGATAGTTTAATTAGGGGAAAATAAAACCAGAGTCGAGTGTAAACTCTCTTTGTCAACAGGATGTCCGCGTGCTGTTGCTCGCCATCGGCGTGTTCTTGGGAACCCGTGAGATTAGATCGCGGAATAATTTTACCGGCGACACGACCAATGGGACGTGACTCACCTCGTTGCCCAAGTGGAACTCATTACTGGGAAAGACGCCGAAGACAGAACAAGAATGGATTATCGCACTTCTGAGAGAACAATATAAGTGGACCAAAGAGAAACAAAAAGCGACAAACTTCAATTGTTCTCTTCCGACAAGGCAAGACAGTTTTTTTTTTTACATCTATTATATTTGGCAGTCGCCTGTTCAGATATTAATTCACGCCGCGCTGTCCCAAAGTTTGGTTAACTATAACATGCCGCCGCGTACCCTACTTGTTTTTACTAATGTTCAATAGGCCCACGCATCGTCCTTCCTTGGCGATATTCATTATATTATGTTACCAAGGGACAATTAAGTACTTCATAACTTTTTGCATCTTAAGGCATTAGATCATATTAACAACTCACAGGTGGCAAAAGCTCCGCCCCCATTATGTTTAGTCTTACTGGTTTTCTTTTCTTTTCTTTTTTTTCAAGATAGAGGGGCTTAAAAAGCTGAGCTAAAAATTGCGAATACCATTCCCTGGCAATTGATGAATGATATGTCCAATGAAACAACAATCTGTACTGCTTGCTCATTCGTGATATAATCAACTAATTCTGCCCTTTCTCTACTCTATTTCATCTCTCTCTCTCTCTCTCTCTCTCTCTCTCTCTCTCTCTCTCTCTCTCTCTCTCTCTCAGTCCATCTCTGTCTGGCTCACTCTGTCTGTCTGTCTGTCTGTCTGTCTGTCTGTCTGTCTGTCTGTCTGTCTCTCTCTCTCTTTCAATCGGTCTCTCTGTCTCTGTCACACTCTCTCTTTCAATCTCTCTCACACTCTCTCTATCCATCCGTCTCTCTGTCTGTCCTCTCACACTCTCCTCTTCCAATCTGTCTCTCTCTCTCTCTATCCATCTATCTCTCTGTCTGTCTTTCTCTTCCTCACTCTCTGTTTCTCTCTCCAGCCTCAGAGGAGAGCTCATCGTCTCTGATTGGCCCTAGTTCTCCAGTGAGTGTTGTGTCGGTGAAGCAGGACTCCACGACCAACAGGACCAGGAAGCAGAGCAGAGACGCAATCGGGAGTCCCGTGACCTCTGACCCCCTCACCCACCTGACACCCGCACACCTGGTCAGCAACCCCTGGCACACTCACCTGTCTGTCCACCGACAAACCCGCACCGAGAACAACAACAACACAACAGTGGTGATGTAACGGTGAAAGCTCGTCTCCCGACAACGACGGCCGGCAGCACCGACTGTTCCTCTCTCTTGGAGGACTCCGTTTCCCAGAAGCCCTCCGGCGAGAGGGAACTCCCGCTACCAAACGGAGCTTCTGTCCATGGTTCTAACGAGGGTTCCGCTTTGGGTTCTACCACCACCAGTTCTAACGCTGGTTCCACTTCCGATCCAGATGAAGAGATGGTTGAGGAAGGGACATGTCTCCCGGGACTGGAGAACCACCACCAGGCCCAGACCAGGACCTCCTGCTCCTCCCCGGTACCAGGGGGACTTGGTAGGAAGTTCTCTGCCCCAGCCTCCATGCTCACCAGGCAGCTTAGCTTCGGTGGGGGCCCCCGGCCAGCCTGGAGCTCCCACTCCCAGGACCAGCACTACCCTTTCCCTCAGAGGAAACCGCCGCGCAAGTCGGAGCTGGCTCGCAGGCTGGGGCTCTACTCCTCCTTCTAGCTGGGGTCTGTACTCCTTCTAGCTGGGGTCTGTACTCCTCCTTCTAGCGATGCCTGTACTCCTCCTCCTAGCTGGGGTCTGTACTCCTCCTCCTAGCTGGGGTCTGTACTCCTCCTTCTAGCGATGCCTGTACTCCTCCTTCTAGCGATGCCTGTACTCCTCCTCCTAGCTGGGCCTGTACTCCTCCTAGCTGGGGCCTGTACTCCTCCTAGCTGGGGTCTGTACTCCTCCTCCTAGCTGGGGTCTGTACTCCTCCTCCTAGCTGGGGTCTGTACTCCTCCTAGCTGAGGTCTGTACTCCTCCTAGCTGGACCTCTCCTCCTCCTAGCTGGGTGCGTGTCCTCCTCCTAGCTGGGGCCTGTCCTCCTCCTAGCTGGGGTCTGTCCTCCTCCTAGCTGGGTCTGTACTCCTAGCTTGTTGTGGACGGACACAGACTGGGCTCAGTATTTCACATCAACAGACGCTGTCATATTTAGTTTGACAATGTTGGGATGATAATAGAATTTGTTTTGGGTAGAGGGTAAATAAACCTGTATTTCCTTGATTTGTTTCCCATCATAAATGATCATCTCTCCGAATGTTCTGGACACACAGTACTCTTCTTTGTTGGTATCAGATGGCAAACACTGCTTTTCCAATTATCTCCAGGAAATAGTCCCTTCTCCCTTCGGTTTTGAAAGGATTAACTTCCAATATGCAATGTTACTGAACATGAGAACAACTCAACCGCAAGTCTTCAATTTCAAATACAAAGCTAATAACCTTTTGAGGTGTAGCTTCTTAGTTGTAAGTATTTATGGTTTTTGTTTTTTAAATTACAAACCGTTTTTGCAGATGATAAAAGACAAAGGTTATGTCCATGACTGCTTTACTAAGCAGAAGTAACCAGGTACTCAGCTCATGCTGAAAACTACAAACTTATAATTCCACAATGTGTTGATTATTACATATTTAAAGTATGAATATCGCTGTTTAATAGTGTCTTACCACCCATGGATTAAAGTTATTTCATAGTTTCAGAAAGCTAACTCACTAATTATTGTTGCTTAGCTGAACACAAACCAATTACTGACTCCTGTGCTATTGTAATGCACAGCATGTCATATATTCCAGATACATAGTTATATAATTGTACATAATAATATAGTAATATCATAATACACACTCCTGTTAATATTGTCCTTAATGAAACACAGTATTCAACAACTTGGTGTAAAGTAAAATAAAGCAATTGATCCTTTTAACACCATTCATTTGTTTTTTATTATCTGTGTGGTGTCTCTGTTTGAGTTGAGGTAAACAAAATAAACAATTGTTAAACGTGTTGGACGTGGGGTCAATCATTCTATTTATGTCTTGGGGTTTCTCTCTATTACTATATTTCCTAAGGAATTGAAGGCCATGATATTTTATCATTTTCATTGGGGAAAATTGTCATTTGTTTTTCCAAGACATTACATTTGTTTTGTTTGTTTTGCAAGTATCTGTATCTGAAGGTGGCTTATAGTTATATAACAATTTGACAAATGAACTGGCCAAAGGACTATATACTGCAATCATGGAGATAGAACCACTCTGTGTTCTATTGCTATGGCTGCGACTGCCTAACCAACAAAGAAGAATGTCGCCACGGCATTGGGGGGGAGAACGAACTGTCTAAGGCTAAAGGACGCCAAGACTTAACTAAAAACACAATATTCTCTCCATCACTACCCTAAGAACGTCACCTTAAGGCTTCACCACTTATTGTGGAAAGAGTAATTCTGAAAATGAAACACTGGGTTTCGTTTTAGTTAATTATTTAAAGGTATCTTTCCTCTAAGTATTACTCCAGCCAGGTTTTAGAAACAACAATGTCATGGAAGGATAGCATATTACATTTAAAAAATGTATCAGTGTACACTAGCATATATATGCAACATAAAAATTTACAAAATACATGCCAGGTCATTACCGCTTGGCAATTAAAAGAAAACTAATTGAATAGTGCACATTGTTATGCTGGTGGAAATGAACACAATGTAAGCAAATAAAGATATAACGTGAATTTATTACAATTTACATTTCAATACCATTAAGGTCCATGTGAGGGAATGGCTTTCAAATACAAAATATAATTTTGTTTTTAATTATGAAATATTTATCATGGAAGATTGGTCACTACTTTTAGGGACCATTTGCCATAAGTCTGTGGTAAGAAAATAGCAAAAGAAAAACATACACCGCAGCTATAGCAACAAATAGGTACTGAGCCAGCCAATTAAGAAGAGGGAAGATTTACTTAGTGACCAATAGCAGCGGAACAGTATAGGTCGTCGAGTTTCCGTTTCAGAGCGTTGTACTGTGTCAGCCAGTCTTCTGGGGACAGAGTTGACGGGTTGGTCCCCAGAAACTTGTAGGCATCTTTGCTTTTGGCATCGAACAAGACCATAACACTTTTACAGCCTCTCCTGAACGACGTCCAGGCCTGCAAAGCAAAGTAGCGAGAACTAGTATCATCTAGGCACTCTCCACTGTCCCGGCAGGTTGGAAAAAAATGTATTGTAATTATTCTTTCAATATTGACAACAGGTAAGTATTGGATAATTGGATAATAACAGTGTGAAGATATTCTCAACAATAATACAAAAAAATTATGACAAAACTTTTATGTTTGTGGCACTTTTTTTAACAAAATAAAAAGACAAAGTTAAAGATAAGATATTATGTAACCCATATTACTGTGTTGGCCGTCTGAATTGAGTCAATAAACTCTCTTTTGAAATCAGGGTCTGAAGCGAGCAATGGCGCCAGGTCCTCGGCGACAAAGGTCTTCTGCTGCAGATCAGCCACCAGCATTTTGATCTTCTCCCAGAAGCTCTTGAGTTGCAGCAGAATCTTCTGGATCCAGGCCACGGTAGCCTGGACCTCGGGGAGATGGATGGCCTCGGGAAGGGTGCCTGCAAGGGACAAACAAAGCTTAATTCAAAACTCAACCTCCAAAATGCACATGCTTGAGTTGAGAAGAATTTGGCATTTGTTGCAGGCCAGGGGTAACGGGAGCTGGCTATTCAATAATTTGTATAGTATGTATAAGAAAAATTTCAATATTACCGGTTAAAATTTATGTAGGAAAATAAAGTTTCAATAAACTTTTACCCAGGTTTGTTGAAACTGTGACGAGCTTAAACTGCTCTTGCGCCAATTCCTCATGAGCTTTTGCAACTTCAACTGCCACAACGGCTCTCGTCCTCTGCAACGATGCTACTTTGCTCTTGGCATTTTCAATCCTCTGCCTGTCGTCCACATTGTTCACTGACTGTTGGATAAGGTGAGCTATTATTCCAAAAATGGGCACTACCGCCACGGCAATGTGATACTTCTGGTTTCTGTCCGCGATGTCATTGACCACTGCTTTGAGATTATTTTCAGCCTGCTCGAGGTCTCTTGTATTCTGAGAACATTTTGCATGTGCCCTCGCCCTCTTTTGTTCTAAGATCTGAATATTCTTTTTCAGTGTTTCTTGTTCTTTTGTTAGTTTTTGGTTCAAGGCATCAAGTTCAACTTTCACCATGTTGATGTCACTGGCGGCAGTTGCAACCCCTCTGTTGAGGTTTGCACACCTGTTCATTTTGAAATAGATAAATGTAAAAAAAATCTGAAAGTTAGACTTCAAGGATCTACCCTGCTTCAGTTACTTCATTATTTAATTAATTAGCTTCATTTTTCAGAAACAAACTTGTTAATATGGATGTATCGTAGTATGTAGTATGTAGTATTTTAAATGTTTTGTTTGTTTATTTTGGTACATGGTTTATTTATCTTACTCTTTCACCATGTCTTCCACTTCGTGAATCATGTCTTGGATCCAAACCCGGGCCTTTTCGAGGAAACTGATGGCCAAAAGAGCATTCTCAGTCTCCAGGGATTTGATGAGGAAGGGGAAGAGAGTTTCGGTGAGGTTGCAGCTAGTGCTAGCACACTATTTAGGAGGGAAAAATAAGCACACTATTTAGGAGGGAAAAAAACGTACAGCCAAGTTAACTAGTCCTACAACAGGAATACAAAAACAGGCATTTTGATGTTGCAACAACTTAAATATATAAAGGGGTTTAACGTTAAAACAAAAGTCGGAGTTTTATAGCAATACCTTCAAATACTTTGCAGCTCAAAAAAAGGTTAAATAATCTTTATTTAAAAAAGGTGAAATCAGAATGGAAACAGGTTGGGCTCTCAGCAGTGCCATGTTGTAGCTATCCGGCTGGTCAAACCCAGCTGCTGTATTGTACATTTTGGTCATAAACTGAACTTTTGAAGTGTTAACTGTCGAACAACAACAAACATCAGAGCAAGCAAACTGTGTCCCTGGAAGGAAGCGATAGACAAGGCATTTGAAAGAAAGAAACTATGCTATTGTGAACTTTGAGCTGCTGTGGTATAACAGGGAGGCTGGAGAACAAAGGTGTGTCCACTGGAAGTTGGAAGCAGTGGATTTGTGGCAATATGGACATTGAAAAGAATTGTGCCAATCCATAAAAGCTGTGCCAGACATAGCAGAAAGAAGTAGCCAGTGGCTGTGGCTAAAAAGGAAGGATCCAGTATGTGTGCTACTGTAAAGAACATCATGTCAGAAAAACAAAGACAGTCTCATGACCAAGGAATGTAGGTGAGGTTTCCTGCTGAGCCTATAGCTCGTACCAAGACTGGAGGAGTACAGTAGGGAAAGATTTTTCTTTTCAGCCTTCTGGAGGTGGCATGGGCTCAATTTAACTAAACATCCGGGATGGAAGGTGCCCACTTGAAAACCCCAGTGACATATCTGCTCTCAACCCAAATCCTTTCTAAATATTGTTTTTTAGAGTGTTCATCTTGGATTATGGCAAAATGGATATTATAACACTCTATCCTGTGTATTTTGGATAACAAAATCATACTCCATGTCCTTCACCTGCAGCAGGAGAGCTTTAGAGTAGAAGAAGACCGTCTGGGCCTCGACCGCGTTAGCCCGGATGATCCTCTCCAGCTGGGGGAACTTGCCCAGACACAGGTAGGAGATGTGGAACAGCAGCTCTGTCTTCTCCACAGCTGGCATCAAGTTCAGCAGGAACTGGGGGGTGTCCATCTTGTCCAAAGCGTCATACTTAACTATATTTGATATTACTTCACTTATCATCGTTTTCCACAAGAAATAAGTTTAACTGAGCTTAAGTGAATATGCGTGTTATGGGGTTCTAAGGAGGTTAAAATCACTAGAACTATCTGCTTCTGTGTTTAAATACAATCAATGATATACAGTGGGGCCAAAAAGTATTTAGTCAGCCACTAATTGTGCTAGTTCTCCTACTTAGAAAGATGAGAGAGGTCTGTAATTTTCATCATAGGTACACTTCAACTATGAGAGACAAAAATGAGAAAAAAAATCCAGGAAATCACATTGTAGGATTTTAAGAATTTATTTGTAAATGATGGTGGAAAATAAGTATTTGGTCAATAACAAAAGTTCAACTCAATACTTTGTAACATAACCTTTGTTTGCAATGACAGAGGTCAAACGTTTCCTGTAAGTCTTCACCAGGTTTGCACACACTGTAGCTGGTATTTTGGCCCATTCCTCCATGCAGATCTCCTCCAGAGCAGTCATGTTTTGGGGCTGTCGCTGGGCAACACGGACTTTCAACTCCCTCCACAAATTTTCTATGGGGTTGAGGTCTGGAGACTGGCTAGGCCACTCCAGGACCTTGAAATGCTTTTTACGGAGCCACTCCTTTGTTGCCCAAGTGGTGTGTTTGGGATCATTGTCATGCTGGAAGACACAGCCACGTTCCCTCTTCAATGCTCTCACTGATGGAAGGAGGTTTTGGCTTAAAATCTCACGGTACATGGCCCCGTTCATTCTTCCCTTAACACGGATCAGTCGTCCTGTCCCCTTTGCAGTAAAACAGCCCCAAAGCATGATGTTTCCACCCCCATGCTTCACAGTAGGTATGGTGTTCTTGGGTTGCAACTCAGCATTGTTCTTCCTCCAAACACAACGGGTTGAGTTTTTACCAAAAAGTTCTATTTTGGTTTCATCTGACCACATGATATTCTCCCAATCCTCTTTTGGATCATCCATATGCTCTCTGGCAAACTTCAGACGGGCCTGGACATGTACTGGCTTAAGCAGGGGGACACGCCTGGCACTGCAGGATTTGAGTCCCTCTCGGCGTAGTGTGTTACTGATGGTAGCCTTTGTTACTTTGGTCCCAGCTCTCTGCAGGTCATTCATCAGGTCCCTCCGTGTAGTTCTGGGATTTTTGCTCACCGGTTTTCATGATCATTTTGACCCCACGGGATGAGATCTTGCGTGGGGCCCCAGATCGAGGGAGATTATCAATGGTCTTGTATGTCTTCCATTTTCTTACAATTGCTCCCACAGTTGATCTATTCACACCAACCTGCTTGCCTATTGCAGATTCACTCTTCCCAGCCTGGTGCAGGTCTACAATTTTCTTCCTGGTGTCCTTCGACAGCTCTTTGGTCTTGGCCATGGTTGAGTTTGGAGTCTGACTGTTTGAGGCTGTGGACAGGTGTCTTTTATACAGATGACGAGGTCAAACAGGTTCCATTAATACAGGTAACGAGTGGAGGACAGAAGAGCTTCTTAAAGAAGAAGTTACAGGTCTGTGAGAGCCAGAAATCTTGCTTGTTTGTGGGTGACCAAATACTTATTTTCCACCATAATTTACAAATAAATTATTTAAAAATCCTACAATGTGATTTCCTGGATTTTTTTTTCTCATTTTTGTCTCTCATAGTTGAAGTGTACCTATGATGAAAATTACAGACCTCTCATCTTTCTAAGTAGGAGAACTTGCACAATCAGTGGCTGACTAAATACTTTTTGGCCCCACTGTAATAAGAATGGGTAGAATCCCACAGATGGAACTCTGTGGTTAAATAATATAATTAGTATGGGTAGAATCACACTATGGTTAAATAATATAATTAGTATGGGTAGAATCAGACTATGGTTAAATAATATAATTAGTATGGGTAGAATCACACTATGGTTAAATAATATAATTAGTATGGGTAGAATCACACTATGGTTAAATAATATAATTAGTATGGGTAGAATCACACTGTGGTTAAATAATATAATTAGTATGGGTAGAATCACACTGTGGTTAAATAATATAATAAGTATGGGTAGAATCACACTATGGTTAAATAATATAATTAGTATGGTTAGAATCACACTGTGGTTAAATAATATAATTAGTATGGGTAGAATCACACTATGGTTAAATAATATAATTAGTATGGGTAGAATCACACTATGGTTAAATAATATAATTAGTATGGGTAGAATCACACTATGGTTAAATAATATAATTAGTATGGGTAGAAGGGACATAGCTGGATCCATAGCTTTAGGTTGGAACATCGTAGATGGAGGCCCCATATAGACTTGTCTACTAATTTCTTGTTGACTAATTATATAGGACAGTAAATAAGGCTTAAATAACTACAAAACTTATTGAAATTGGATTTAACACTTTATTCATTTATACACTTTATATTTAGTCATTGGCATGCAACTGTAAGGGGCGTGGTCATGTCTCATTGCCTTTTTACAGGAAAAATAGTCATAAAATTGCAATATCAAATAACTTACCAATGGTAGACATATTCATCTCTATGGTTTCTAAATTGAAATGAAAATAATATTAGTAATTAGATAACAGGAAAAAATCCATTATTCTACTATATTACATAGTCTACTGTTAACCCTCCTACGACAAAGGCATGGCTAACTCTCAAATAAAACTATTAGACCTGTTGCAGCATGGTATCAATAAAATAACCCCAAACTATTGGACCTGTTGCAGCATGGTATCAATAAAATAACCCAAAACGATTGGACCTATTGCAGCATGGTATCAACAATCCAAATCTATTGGACCTGTTGCAGCATGGTATCAACAACCCCAAACTATTAAGTTAAGTTTCTTATGAGTATCATATAGTTCAATCTGATGGAAGTACACGGGATGCTACCAGACTATTGTTGAGATGCGAAAGTAGACTGCAGGACTTACCGAGACAATTCCTTCATCTGAAGAACAATTTCAGGCTGCGTGTTGGTTCTTATATATCCACTGAAGCTTGCAGTTCACTCAAGGTCAGGATCAAACCAGTTTTCTTATTTTGGCAGATATTTTCTCTCACGGCAAAACAAGCCTAGACTGATGCCTGTTACTCTTGATCTGAGAGGATTTGGAGAGGACACCCATGTCTGTAAATTATAAAATGTATCATTATTATTATTATTATTATTAAATTATAGTGCACAACATTTTGGCAACCTCTTTTGCACTTTTGTTTTGTAGAGGGAAGGCTTCTATCCACTTTTGAAAAATGATCAGTGGCAATCCTCTGGATAAACATTATCAGACACTAAATCAAGTACCTCCTTTATCCTGACTTCCATGGCTACCTGTGCCATAAAAATATGTTCTGTAATGTAAAATGCAGCCTGTTTTAGACTTAAAAGACACTGCTGATTAACACTCATCCTAAAAACTACAGCTAAGGTCAGTGAAACTATAGCCAACAGGGTTACAATCTGTAATTTAAACAAAGGGTAGTGCATTCTGGCCCCTATTCAAAATGGGTATACCAGGGCTTTAAAAAGTATACATTTACTTCAAAACACAGGGTAGCTCATTTTGAGTGGTAATTTCTCCCTGTCAAAATGGGCTACCAGGCTTTTCTCATTTTATTTGTAAATAACGTTAGTTTGCGCTGGATGAAACAGTATTGATATAAATGGTAATTCTTTACCATCACTAGTGGCCTGGTATATTCGCCCCTGAGAGATAAAAGGAATTGGCTTATACTAACTATAAATGTTCGTTGTCACTTTGACTGAAGATAGAGGCATATACTAAATATACGTGTTCGTTGTCACTTTGACTAAAGATAGAGGCATATACTAAATATACGTTTTCGTTGTCACTTCGACTGAATATAGATAGGCATATACTAAATATACGTTTTAAATATAAATGTTCGTTGTCACTTTGACTGAAGATAGAGGCATATACTAAATATACGTGTTCGTTGTCAGGTGAAACGCTATGCAGAGACAAGCTTTATCTTTTACATGGACTATTAGCACTCATTACCTATAGTTAAAGTTCAAACGAGATGCCTAAATAGTACTAAACAATAACAATGGGAAAAAAAGTTCAGGTTCCAGCTAATTAGGCCTAGGCCTATGAGTAGCCTACAAAACAACGTCCGTGTAAAACCATAAAAACTCGAGTTTTTTCTTTTGATAATTTATATTTAGCCTGAATCAAAATGAATCTGACTAATTCGTTAGACACTGCTCATATTGTCTGTCAACTCAGATATCCAGTATCTGCCAGACTTCCTGACCAGAAGAGACATTGCCAAGCTAATTAAGGTATCAGCGGTGAAAGGGATGAAAATTCACGCATTCATTCCGCAAATGCCGTAAAGGCTTGGACTACATCTGGTATTTACGGCAGTATTCACTGATGTTACGGGTCTGATCTAACTTTACTTTTAAGGCATGGGTTACATACACGCACACATGCAGGAAAACGCTAGACAATCTGAAATGCTCTTTTAGAGCAGAATTGGTAGTGTGTCAAATTGAAAATAAAATTACACCCACCCTGCTTGCAGTATACGTAAGAATACGGTAAACTAAATTAATCCCAACAAGTGACAACCGCAGGAAATAGCGATTTCGTAAAAGGAAAGAGGGAAATCTATTTGCAAGGCCTAGACATTATTATGTTATCAAACATGTTTCCTTTATTCCACTTTTCCACAGTATACCAATGTTACCGTATAGGAGAAATAATGTCAGTACAACCCATAAATGCGTATCGATTTATTTTACTAAACAGTAGGAAAAAAAGTTAAAACTAAACCTTACGCAGACACCTGTACTATGAAAACAGTGTATGAAAATTATCATTTTAAAATTAGCAACAACATTAGAAAAAAGTTACTTAAGCGAATAACTATTCTACTTGATGGTAATGTAAAGTACACAAGCCAACACACAAGCCTGCTTTACAACTCCCAATTGATAAATGCAACATTTGGAATAGGAGACATTCCGATGAGATTATCAAATTATGGCACATGCACAATGATCAATCAAGCTTCGGATGAAAGAAAAAAAATGTACAGGAGTTATTATTGAATCATACATTTTGGAGATTTGTCGCAGGAATGGATGGTTATACCTTAGAAGTTAAGATCCCATTTACTACAGAGAAGTAACAGAAATATTTGATACACTTAAGCTTCAGGGTAAATGGAGAACATATATGCTACACCAGGTAAAGTCAGAATGGTCTCTAACACAGCCTGCAAACGTATATTACTTGGCAATAGCTGCATTCGGCGGTTCGCCCACAATAGCCGGGTCGGCGTAGAAAATATCGAGCTTCTCCTGCAGAGCCCTGTATTGTTTCTGCCATTCCTCTGGGGTCAGAGTGGAGGGGTTGATCTCCAGGAACTTGTAGGCGTCTTTGTTTTTGGCGTTAAATATGCCGACAATATCGCTACAGCCAATTCTGAACGAACTCCAAGCCTGTCATGTGGTTAGGAAATAATAGAATCGGACATTCCGTCATACCACTGTCTAGTTTATAACACATATTGCTTCCAATTAACAATAAATTACATTTCCCTGATGATAAATGACCTATTATGAATAGGAGCGTTTAATTAGTACAGATTATGTGACCGTGGAACTAAAGTATAAACATTCAACAGTGTGCTAACTATAGGTCTACCTGTCCAGCCAGTGCAATTGAATCAATGAATTCCTTCTTGAAGTCGGCGTCGCTCAGTAACTCAATCAGGTCCTCAGCAGCAAAGGTTTTCTGCTGGAGATCGACCACCAGCACTCTGATCTTTTCCCAGAAGCTCTTTAGTTGTAGAAGAATCTTCTGGATCCGGGTCAGGTTTGCTTGTACCTCAGGGAGGTGGACCGGGTCAGGAATAGCATCTGATGGGACAGAAAAATGTAACATATGTTTCACTTTCATTATAGTTTGTTCATATTTAATATTTAAAATGCCCCTGCTTTGTATGTGCATATGTGCCTTAGATAAAGCACTTTGAGTTGCCATGTAAAATGGGCCATATAGGCCTAAATAAATGTGCCTTATATGGAACTATCTAAGTTTATTTGGCTTAAAAGGATGGGTACAGGTATTAGGGTTGGGTTGGTAGGTGAGGGATTTCTGAATTGGAAAATGAAATGAATGAAATATGATAATACCCACTTGTTTTACTCTGTCAACTGTTAAAACTGATATAATGTTTCAAAGAAAATACAAATCACTTAATTGCTTACTCAGAGCTAATGCCGAAGTGGTGACTTTAAACTGCTCGTGCATTAGGTCTGACTCGGTTCTTCCCACTTCGTTGGCTAGAATCACTCTGTCCTTTTGCAGCCGATCTATCGTGATCTTAGCCGTGTCCATACTGGCACGGTCGTTCGGGCTATTGACAGACTTCTGGATGGCGTCCACCAATAGACCAAAGATGGGGACCACGGCAGCTGCAATGCCAAACTTACGGTCCCGACTCGCGACTTCTTGAATTATGGTTTTGAGAGTCTGTTCGGCCTCGTTGAGTTCTACTTCCTTAGCTACCATGGTAACGTTGGCTTTGTCCAGGCGTGCTTGAACCATCTCTACGTTCTTTCGAAGTGCTGCATTCTCCGTGGTGGTTTTCTCCTTTAAAATGTCTGTTTCTTCTTTGACTCGATGCACGTCACTGGTAGCTGAAGCAACTCCTCTGTTAAGTTGCCCATACCTTGTAATTATGAAAAAAACGGATGACCTTAGCAGTCAATACGATTAAACCCTTGCAATAGTTGCATAATCTTTCCATTGATTTCACAGACTGCTTGCCTTAATTGTGACTTCCTGAATTTGGCCAGAATAACAAGAACAGTAGTTTATTATTTAGATGAGATTGACCAAACTCTCCTAGGAATATTTCTTGTCCTGTAGTACGAATAGGATTCATATTTCTATTTCACTCCCTAAAGGCCAGGCATTGTTTGATTTTGCTAACCCTAAAACAGAGCAAAGAAACGCTCTAGGAAACAAACAGTCAAACTCCGGCTCCACCTGGACTGCTTATACATGAGTGAGCTCCAAGTTAATAGCGCACAAAGAAAATGGCAGCACAGTTTTGAAAGGTTTGTGGCTTCCCATTCCTCCAGGGCCCCAATACATTAGTATTTAAAAAAATTACGAATTAAAACAGAAACACAAAACAATTAAATGAAGTAATTTGCAACAAATTGATTGACATGTCATGTCATGAAAAATTGGAAAGATGGCCTAAAGCGGCTGTGAGAGCGAACGTATCCCTCTGGGGTCTGCGGGTCCCCAGGTGGTAGGATTGGACCCCATCTTACTCGTTCACCATCTCGTCCACCTCTCGGATGATGCTGTCAATCCATTTCCTGGCTTTCTCCAGGAACTTGATGGCCAAATGGCCGTTCTCCTTCTCCACGGCTTTAATCAGCAAGGGGAACAGCGTTTTGACCATGTTGTAGCTCGTACTGACACACTGATGAGGAAAACAAAGTGACCGTTGAAATGAACGTCTAGAGGGTTTAACTTGATGCCGAAAAAACAACAGATCAAGGATTCATTTGTTCTCTTTGAATTTCATTGACCATCATCAAATTAGTAACTATATTAGTAGTTAATAATAATAATAATTATTGTAATACTAGCTAAACACCTTTGCTGGGATAGATAGACATGATGTTGTTTTTATTTTTTTGAAAAAAATCTAGATTATCTGCTCATTGTTTACATTGGAAAGGACAGTATATTCTATTTAGATTTAAACCACATATTGTTCATCAAAAGAATAATCTTTCAAAAAACCTGCATCAGGAGAGATTCAGAGGAGTTAAAGACCATCTGGGCCTCGACGGCGTTAGCCCGGAGAATCCTCTCCAGCTGGGGGAACTTCCCCAGACACAGGTAGGAGATGTGGAACAGCAGCTCTGTCTTCTCCCCAGCTGGTATCAAGTCCAGCAGGAACTGGGGGGTCACTGACTTGTCAAAACAGTCCTCGGGCTGACCTGAAATTCAGTTCAGTCGAGCATACACGTCTACCAACATACCAAATGACAAGCCAACCACTGAGACCTACATCCACAACATTACATTGAGAATAGACTAGCCAAATTAATGAATTAATAATGAGGCAAAAATGACTCCTCTTCTTTACCAAGGCCATGTCAAGTTAAAGTATTTGAAGACAGAGAAGTGCCAGACCAACAAACTTACCAATGGTTGTTATCTCTAAATAAAGAAATACAGAGCCGAAAAAGAACAAACACACAAAAAGTACATACATTTGTCAGTATAATAAGCATTGCACATAAGCACTGTAATTTCAGGTGAAACCTCAATGTAATCCTGCATGAATGGTGTGTGTGGCTGAACCCACACTAATCCCACAGAGAAACAGTACTGTAACTGCTTGTTTATACTTTGTAGTGTTTGTGTGTGTGTGTGTGTGTGTGTTTATGCTGTAAGTGCTTGTGTGTGTGTGTGTGTGTGTGTATGATGCTTGAGCAATCCAACACTGGAATGGAAGCATGGATAAATAGCCTTTGGGGTGAAGACACCCTTATTTTCACGAGACAGAAATGTTTCTCTCATTCATTACACACCATAAAGAAGTAAATATGTAAAAAGCTCTCATTTGATTAACCCACAAATTAACCAGAATTGTTAGTCAATGTGAGCAGATAACTTGTTTAAAAGTTGGATCTTTTAATTGTCATTATTTTAAAAGATTCAAAGCCACAAGGCACTTACCAGTGGAAGCCATATTGTTTGTTATCTGTAAAGAAATATTAATAAAAAACAAAAATATGTTATGAATTTATTTCTGAAACAAACAGTATTTGTTGAGATATTACACCAGGGTTGTACATTCCTTACGTAGAGGATGTGTTTGAAGTTACCGTGGAAGGAGAATCTCCAGACTGAAGAATCAATCGGATCCTGCTCCTTGTATACTCCGTTCAGGCGCTCATAATGTGGGGGCGATGCAGGATCAAACTTGTTCTTTTAATCTGGAAAATATTTCCCTGTGGAGCCAAACGGTGAGAGCCGATGGAGAGAGGCTTCTCCTCCAATGGAACACCTGTCTGTACCCACTCCCTCACCATCACATCTCCTATTGGTCTCATTGAGGGCTTTGGCATCCAGCCCTTCCCAATATCATGTTGCCTGTCTGGGTCCACCTAGTTCTCAGGCGTTTTGTGTGCATTCCATTGTGTACTGTTAGAATGGCAGCCTCTAGTTACCTTGTATTAACCGAGATCCTTGTATGAATTGTGCAATTGTCACATCGATATTTTAAAACCCAGCATTCTTTAACCTTGTTTTCACTTCTCAACCAGCAAATTACCACAAGAGGAGTACAGTGGATGGATGGATGGATACTTTATTTACCCCTCATTGGGGAACCTACCAAGTTATCAGTCGCAAGACAAAAAATGATATATATATATATAAAAAACAGTACCTAACAATAAAAACAATCTAACGTAAATGTGAAACAACATAAGTGCAGAGAGTACAAAAGGGAACAAACCATTCCAGTGTGAGAATGTTTGTTGTTCCTTTATATTAGTTCATCTCTGGAATTCTTTACTTGACAACATTGTTGATGTGTGTATAATATTCACCCATTGTCTGTCTGCAGCAGTCCTAGACATCAAAACGTAGAGGACAGAAGCTGATTATTTCAGAGGGTAAAATTGAATTATAATCAGATCAATGATTTCATATGTTTGTATCGTGTTACTTTCATCTCTGAGAACATTGACAGTCCAGCAGAGAGAGAGAGAGAGAGAGAGAGAGAGAGAGAGAGACAGACAGAGACAGAGACAGAGACAGAGAGAGAGATTACACATAATTTTAACAGAGAACACAGCCTACATGACCTCAACATCAGAAAAGATAGATTTCTAGAGAAGATTTTACCCGCTGTGACCGATTCTGACGGACAATTGACTCACTTATGTTTGCTTATTGTCGCTAGCTATTACGACCTCATAACCATGAAATATTCGAGCAGGCAGCACATCCACTATGACTTCAGAATCATGAATGCTCCACAGTGACCTCATAATCACACAAGTTTACAGCAGAGAAAAGCGTCACTCTGAATCTTAAAGCTGGAGTAGGCTGTGGTACCAAAAACACACATTGCTTGACTTTATTAGAGAACGTTTTGTATTTCTGTCAAAGCACAACGATAGCTCTGTTTGCTTGCTCTTCCTCATAGGTGGCCTGTCAAAGACTTAGACATGCACAGTGGATTCAACAACCTGGGGCTGGATGCCAAACCCTCATTGAGACCAATAGGTGTGATGGTGAGGGAGTGGGTACAGACAGGTGTTCCATTGGAGGAGAAGCCTCTCTCCATCCATCCTCTCAGTGCCAATGGACCTCAGGCGGCTCTCACCGTTTGGCTCCACAGGTTTCAACCAAGAGCAGCAACAAGTCTTGATTTGCCGGTTAACAATATGCTACTATATCCACAGCAACAAGTCTTCTCTCATCCCCTTGAGATTATCCATCTGATACACACACACACACACACACACACGGTGCTTAACACACACACACACACGGTGCTTAACACACACACACACACACACACACACACAGTGCTTAACACACACACACACACACACACACACACACACACCATGCAAGGGGCTACACAGACCCACAGATGGTGCCACACACACACACACACACACACACACACACACACAAAGTGCAACCCACAATAACACAACTCATGATGTTCCACACAATGAATGATGCTACACACCGTTAGTAGCATAGGCTGAGTTTACGGGGAGGCAGGGGGGGGCATTGCTACCCCTAGCGGCAGAAATATGTCACTGCATTAAGTCAAAAATACGCACGCCAAGCCAATACATGCCACGCATTGACATCAGTAAAAAAAATGTGCCCCTCCCAGGGCAAATGTCCACCTATGGTCTATAGACTTTAATACCTTAGCTCCTTTGGTGCATTTTTTTTTTGGGAATGATTCTAATTAAATTTGCTGTCCTTAACATAGTTAATAAAAGTGCTGTACAAATAAAGGTATTATTACGCACAATAACACCAAGCATGCCAGTGCCTCAACCAGTGTGTAGAATACTGAATTTGTACTTCAGATCCAAACCGGTCTCAGTCCAGCAATCACAGATGTAAGAAGCTAAATACTACCTCCAAGTAATACGTCACAGACATATGTGACTCACTGCTGCGCTCTGCTGGTCTCAGATCACTGGTCACATGGTGCATCATGTACCTTCAAGTAGTCGCCCGGCAATCCGTCCAAATCTGGTTCTTTCAAACTCGACTGGAGGTCTGGAAACTTTCATATACAAAAGCGCTCTTCTCTTAGCCTTCCAGTCTGGAAAGCACGCATTTCATTCGCACCGGTGGCGGCCGGTGGATTTATTTACCGGTGGGGCACAAAGAAACTCAAAAGTATATTATACGTCACTTACCGATGGCCAACATTCTTTTTATACAGGAAATTGGCACGTCAATTAGCCACCGCTGGGTTGATGCCTAGTCGTTTTGTTTCCAGTTTAAATTTCACAGGATAAAAGGAAAGCTATTTTTTAGCAAGTACTCAACAACGTGAATTTTTACTGATAGCAGTACAGAAGCAGGCAGTGACGAGCAAGTGACAAGTCATGCGCCGTAAAGCAAGGGGCCGAGCCAGATGGGGCCGACCTGATGGGGCCGAGCCTGATAATAATAATGCATTTATGGAGCGCGTAAGACACAAAGAACTTTCATGGAAGTTACCGTAGCGGTTTCCATCTTGTGCCATGACTTGCTAATATGCTTAGGCCTATATATTTTGACCATTCAACAGTTAAACCCATAGGCGAACTACAAACGTTACGCTCTTGTTGGAAATCGAAGTTGTTTGAAACTTAAGAATGATGATGTAAAGTAGTAATTTATAGACCTATGTTATGCATTCTTGAACATTTTGCATTTATCGCATACAATCATGTTAATGGGATTCATGTTGATAAATATGAGTTGACAGAAACGTAAGCCAGGCTTAAGTCCCGTGTTCACTCGTAAAGTTCTATCCAAACAGAAGCCCGTGCTTTGCGGCAAGGACAGATGTCTTAACAGATACATTTTATTAACATTCATTTAACTGTTGACGTGGTTACATTTTCAAAGTTACTTGGAATCAATTGCCCAGAAATCATGTATTATATAATATACTGTATATTACAGACTTGATATGGAAATGTTTCATGTCTGTGCTATTTAGCTTTTCTCATGTGTGTAACATTTTGTGGTTGTTGAGTTGTGCCAAAGTAGGGAAATTCTTCCCCCAGTCTGAGCAGTGAAAGGACTTTCTCCTCTGTGTTTGTGTGACAACCCAGTAAAACTCTTCCCACAGTCAGAACATTGATATGGCTTTTTTTCCTCTGTGTGTTCTTATGTGTACTTTTAGGTTTGAAGTGTTAGTATAGTTCTTCCCACACTCTGAGCAGTGATATGGTTTTTCTCCTGTATGTGTTCTTATGTGTATTTTAAGGTTTGACGAGTTAATGAAGTTCTTCCCACAGTCAGAGCATAGATATGGTTTCTCTCCTGTGTGTGTTCTTATGTGTATTTTAAGGTTTGACGTGTTAGTAAAGTTCTTCCCACAGTCAGAGCATTGATATGGTTTTTCTCCTGTGTGTTTTCTTAGGTGTATTTTAAGGTTCGACGAGTTGGTGAAGTTCTTCCCGCACTCAGAGCACTTGAAGGATTTTTTCCCAGAGTGTATTGACTGGTTTCTTTTCAAACTGTAGTCACTTGCAAAATGGTTATTTCCTTTAGCTATTTTGTTTTTTTTGGTGGTTGTAACACTCCATTTCCCATCAGCCCTCAGCAGTTTCCTGCAGTCCTTTAACAAAATGACTGCTGTCTTCAAAGGAGTAGGAGCAGAGTGGACTGCACTGTTGGGATTTGAAATTAGCAGCAGGACTGGTTGGGGTTCAAGGTTTTGAAAAGGTGTCAGGATGTTCTGTTGTCCCGGGTCCTAGAAGTCAAAAGAAAGTATTCAATTACTCAGCATGACTTACATGAAACGAATTAAAATGAACTAAAGGCAATTAATCAAACAATGCATAAGCAAATGCTTTTTAAATCTAACCACTTACTACTTTTAAAGCTAGGCCCACTATTGGAAAATTCATATTTACTGATGATGACAGGTTGGATAACAATGGAATTATATCAGAATGCATTTTATGTCGGAAAATTATTTATTTCCTTATGGTGTGACATTATGAGCTCACAGTTCAGGTTTACACAAAACAAATCCTGAAAGATTATTTTCTGTTGTACAGCAGGTTCACAACAGTCAAGTCAGTGAGTAATCTGATTACTTTTCCTCCAACTACAGGTGCTAGTTTGAATGAAGCCATGCCTTGGCGGAGCTATTTTAGACACCAAAAACCATTCACCTACGCTCACTAGTTTAGAGGAATTGTACGGGAGTTATTTTTATGGAATTACACTTAGCTTTTAATTTTTTTTATAAAAAAAATCAGCTAAGTGTAATTCCATAAAAAATAACTCCCGTACAATAGAAAAGGGAGGTTGAATGGTGCATGACAGGAATTTCATGATTGTACACCTCATAGTGAGGAAGCTATTGACATTTAACCTGTTCTCTCATAGGAAAATATTGATTTAAAACCAGTAAAGTGTTATTTCATTAAAATAACTCCTGTTAACAAGAGAGGGGGGTTCAAAGATCCATGGCAGTAATAACATGTTTGATAATAAAGCAAACCAAAGCAGGAATAATCCATTTCCACCAACAGGAATTATTGTTCCGGCACTTTTGAGATGGTCCCTATTCGAATAATTTACCGATGTACATATTCAGACAAATCTATTTCCCACCTTTTTGAACGCAATCGGGAGGGTAAACTATTGGTTGTACACTGTTTTTCATCATCCCCCGATGCAAATGAGACCGTTGCAAACATATTGAGACTTTACGTTACGAAGCTATTTTCAAATCTGAAAATCGAATGTCGAACCAACTTCACCGAGCTCTGGTATACTGTGGTCTAATCAACAACGTAGGCCTACATGAAATAAAAATGTAACCAGATTGATTGTTAGTTGGCAGCATACCTCAGTCATTGTGGTTCCCGATGCCTCTCCACAACCAGAGATGATCCCTCGATCCCTCCTTCAATTATCTCTCTGTGTGTGGTCTGGAAACGGTCCTTGCTTCTCTGCACGAGGATAGCGGAGTTTTATGTATTTCTTGTATTACAGTTCTGCTGTGGAAGGTCCTCTTCTTCTTTTTTTTTTTTTTACCAGTTTTGTGGCGGGTGGCAACCAGCGTTAAGGCGTGCATTACCGCCACCTACTCTGTTGGAGTGTGGACCAGTTTGGTAGGGGCTTCTCTGTTCCAGTCCGACTCATTAATTCATTGGATAAAGCACCATCTATCAAAGGTATGACACATTTTGACTCACTCTTGGACCAAAATCAGAAACACAAATGATATCGGAAAACCTTATGAAAAAAGTATCCATCAAATTGCATGTCACAACAGTTTACAAATCTTATGAAAAATAAAGAAAACTGATTAAACAGTTTGCCATTCAGTTCACCAGGTCGGGTTGATTCAGGACTAGAATGTGCATGTGTCTCAGAGTACGGAGGTCAAGGGTCAAAGAGATGTACTACAGAGCCATTGTCACAAAGGAACTACAAATACCCAAGAGAGTGGGGGTTACCGCTAATGACACATCTTCAGCCTGGCAGGGACTCTGAACCAAGATGGACTACAAACCACAGACACAACCTGACGACTCTACACTCCCAAACCAGTGGAACCTGACGACTCTACACTCCCAAACCAGTGGAACCTGACGACTCTACACTCCCAAACCAGTGGAACCAGTTGTTTTGGAGATTGAAGACAGAGGTCTACCCCCAGCACCCACATCCCCCTAACCTCCCCCTACTCACCTACTCACTGCACCTTCAAGGAATCTTAAAATGTCTCTTTTTAAACAGGCTTTTAATTGAACAAAGTAATGGGGAATCAGTATATCAGGTTTTAGTTTGTTTTGTTTTACAAAAATATAATTTCTCTACTTTATTCAGTTTTGTTTTTAATTCTCTGACATGTAAAGCACATTAAGATGCACTTATTGTATGAAATGTGAATATAAACAAAGCTTATTATTATTATTATTATGTTATTATATTCCAACCTTGGAGGGGATCCACTCAGAGCTTCACATTGGTGCAGCTGGACAGTTGGCAATTCATTCAGAGCAAATATTAACAATTTATAAAAACCACGAGTTTTGATAAACATAATTGGCCAGTCATTTACAACATAGTTTTGTATTTTATTTTATACAAACAAACAAATCAGTGTTCTCCAATGAGATCAAGAGGGAATACTTCTTTAATCAGGAAGTACCGTAACAGTTTGAATTCTGATTGGGCTGAATGTCAACAGACTCATTTAGCAATAGCCAATTTTCTCCAGTCTCTAAGAGGCTCTGTGTCCGCTCCTCTGAAACACACTGAAGGAAAAATACCAGAGAATAAAAAACACCTCAAAAGGGGGTAGGAAGAGGAAGTGGGTGTCCTCACTGCTTCCCAACACTGACACACATACAGACACACATACACTTCCTGGGGCCACCAGTCAGTCAGGTAAGGCTAAAGGCTTCTTCATATAAAGCAGAGTCTTCACTAACTGTCTGGGTCTTTAATAGTCTCTCTGCAGACCAGTCTGCCTGTAGGTCTATCTCCTGCCAGTCTGTTTGTAGACTCCAGACAACTCCCAACGTCAGTCTACTTCAGCACCTTCTCTGGACTGTGTGTTCTCGCCATTGACAACAGCCTCTATCCCTGGTGTTAGTGTGTTTCTCCGCTGCAAGCTGAGCTCAGGGTGTGTGTGTGTGTGTCCCCTCTGGATGGCCGACATGAGACTTAGTGCCTCTTATGATTACTCGTAAAGGTCTGTCAAACAGAAGCCTATTTTTTGCGGCAGTAGGATATGCAGCTATTATATATTAAACACATAACGCTTGGTTTGGCAACATTGGAAGATGGTTCTCTCAGTCAAGCCATTGATTATGGCTTCACTCATGTGTCATCTTAGGATTTCCTCATTTGTGTAATTGCAGGTGTATCCTAAGGTTCCCTGATTGAGTATAAGTCTTTCCACAGTATGAGCATTGATATGGCCTTTCTCCTGTATGTACCACTCGGTGTTGTAAAAGGGCTGACCTTTGAATAAAACTATTCCCACAAACTGAGCAGTGATATGGCTTCTCTCCTGTGTGTGTTCTTTGGTGACTGACTAGTGCATTCCATGTAACAAATTTCTTCCCGCAGTCTGCACAGTTATACGGCCTTTCACCTGTATGAGTACGTTGGTGCGATTTAAGGGTTGAAGAATGCGTGAACCTCTTCCCACAGACTGAGCATTGATGAGGCTTTTCTCCTGTATGTGTTCTTTGGTGACGGACTCGTGCTTGCGATGTAGTAAAACTCTTCCCACAGTCAGAGCATTGATGAGGCTTTTCTCCTGTGTGTGTTCTTTGGTGAACGTGTAGTTCGTTCACTGTATTAAAATTCTTCCCGCAGTCAGAGCAGTTATATGGTCTTTCTCCTGTGTGTGTTCTTTCGTGAATTCGTAGCATGTACACTGTAGTCCAATTCTTGCCACAGTAAGAGCAGGTATATGGTCTTTCTCTTGTGTGTATCATTCGGTGTGCTTTAAGGTTCGACACTCGATCAAAACTCTTCCCACAGTCAGAGCAATGATATGGCCTTTCTCCTGTGTGTATTCTTGTGTGTGTTTTAAGGCCTGATGATTGAGAGAAGATCTTCCCGCACTCAGAGCACTCAAAGGATTTTTTCACATCGTTCGTTGACTTTTGCCTTTTTAAACCGTTGCCACTAGTAACATGATTTCCCCTCTCAAAGCAGCTGCTTAGATTTCCTTTAGCCATGTCAGTCTTTTTGGTGGTTGTAACACTCCATTTCCCATCAACCCCCAGCAGTTCCCTGCAGTCATTTACCAAAATGACTGCTGTCTTCAAAGGAGTAGGAGCAGAGTGGACTGCACTGTTGGGATTTGAAATTAGCAGCAGGACTGGTCGGAGTTCAAGGTTTTGAAGAGGTGTCAGGATGTTCTGTTGTCCCGGGTCCTAGAAGTCAAAGGAAAGTATTCAATGACTCATTTACTCTTGTTTTTCTGGATCAATTAAACACGGTGGTGGTTGCTATTCCGCCCTAGCAGAGAAACTAAGCACAGTGGAGCTCATGTTATTGAGTTTTTCATGTTTTTTTAAATCACTTTTCAACTCAGAATACAATGCTTACTCCTTTTGAACCAATCCACATGGTATGGCAGCTTTGTTTTGGTTTGAAGTCCCAAAGGGGCACTCCTTCCACAACCCATCTGATCCAGCTCACATTTGAATTCAGCTATGGAACCCTCCACATACCAGCACGGAGAACTTGGAAGCTGCGCTGCCACATATGCAGGTAGGTATCGTTAGCTGACAACATGTATCAACACAAACACCAAAATAAATCTCTGTCGTCGTCCCTTTGAAACACCTGCTGATTTCATCACCCGTCACCTAGTCTAGCGAGCAGTTATCTTTACGGAGTCACTTTAAAGCATTGACGTAACTGACACCATTGAGATAATCCACATTATTATAGTTCTTAGTTCCCTAGGCCGTGCTGTTAATGTGGGAGTTCAGAGAGAGATAATGGAGGGGGGTCTCATATTTAATGTTTACGGCTACCTGCTTGTCAACCTCCTCGCCTGCACGATGGAAGTATTGAAGGCCCTACGAAATGATTGAAGGGAGGGGCAATGAAGAGGGATAGGAGGGCCCAGAGTCAGGAGGTTGGCATTTGAGTGTTTTGCTATTTTTTATTATTTCTCTAGACTTCCATACTGCACCTTTAAATCTAGAATTGAAACTGCAATATTAGATACTCAAAGCGAAGTCCGGTGCTTCTGAACACAACTTCTCTTACTACTGAGTCTACAGTTCTTGTTGAACAACTGATGAGGTACGAATAGACAATATATGATTTTACGTTTAATTTCAATCTTGGTTTATCACCACAGTTTAAGGTTTTTTACAAGTGTTTCCTTTGGCGATGATGATTACATACGTTTAGTTTTGGAAGCGAAAAGCCGACAAAACGTCCCCCTCCTAAAACATCCACCACTCCACCCCACACGGTCATGGCAAACATGTATCTTGCTCTCCGCACACGTGCATGCATCGTATATTCAGTCAGACACGTTACATTTCACTTCGGAGTAAATTTGCTGTAGTCAGACTACTTCCAGGGCAAGGGAATTGGTAGTTTGCAAAACTACATTTTCTAATAATCTAAGAAACCGTAATTCCGACATGAAACCCACTGTTTTACTAAAGTATTATCGATAACATAAGTGTAACCAGATTGATTGTTATTCCTCAGCATACCTCTGACATGGTGATGATTCCTGTTGCTTCTGAAAAGTATTAGATGAAGATTATTGAGGCTTCTTAAATTATCACTCCGTGTGTAACCAGGAAAAGGTCCTTCTTTCTCAGCACGTTGAGACCAACATTTCTTCTTCTTCTCTGAGTTTAATGGCGGGTCGCAACCAACTTCTAAAGCTGCTTACCGCCACTTACTGAGCCGGAATGTGTAATATTAGAGTTTTAGATACTTCAGGTCACAAACTAAATATTTAGTAAATATTTAGATTACGTCCCCCCACCCCTACCCCACCCTATGAAACAAAAAAACTAAAAACTACAGATAAGCTAATAGCATATGTAAATATCTGTATCTTCCGATCTAGTCCTGATTCCTTAAGGAAAGTATAGAGAGCCTTGCAGCACTCCCACGTTTCCTCACCCATGCCTAAGATCCCTTCCATCTTCCACTCCTGTCCCAGCTCACATATCCTATTACGTAAGAGGCTCCTCTCTGAATTATATTTACTACACGTCATTATGACACACGCCACATTTAGCCATTCAATATAGAGTTGCTTTTAATCTAGTACCTTTCCTGATTTTACATTACCATGTCAATACATAACAATCATATTAAACAGGCCGGGTAAATCGCACTACATTTAGGAATCCCATTTTCAATATTATACGCATCAGAAATGCTTGACCCCACCTTAACTCCAAACATGCAACTGAATAGAAAATACAACACCCAGTTATATAATATGCACCCAAACCAAGGTGGCCCAATTAAATAGATCTGCTCTCCACATTGAATTGGATGCTTTCTCAATATCAAAATCAAAACACTCATAACCTCTTTAAAGTGTTTTTGTCCCCCACTTCTTTGCTCACCTGCACTGCTGCATCCATTGGGGATTGGTCTTTACGAAATCCACCTTGACATAGGTGTATTAAGTAC